>ML977664.1:46826-94005 GCA_010015725.1 Amniculicola lignicola CBS 123094 | reverse complement strand
AGCCTATACCTGCTTAATCTACTTAATAGCAGGGAAAGCAACCTTTATTAAAGCTATCTAAACCCTATATAGTAGAGATAAGTAATAACAAAGATAAGGAGCAACTCTAGTAGGAGTTAGGGCTCTAAGGCACTAGAGGGATTCTAGGAGCTACCTATTACAGGGCTGTAAGCAACCCTAAAGATAATAGCTAAGATAACCTTAGTAAGGAAGATAAGGCCCTAGCTACTATATTAACTAGAAGTAGATCTTATATACTAGGATCTAATAGCTGGGTAGTAATAGCTAATTAGTAGAGTAAAGGTATAATACTATTAGATAGTAAGGGGACTTGCAGGGACAAAGTCCCTATACTAACTAGTTTAGTTAGTAGAGCTAGATGCTACTTAGGTACCCTAGTATAAACCCCTATTAACTAGCTAAGCTCAACCTAAGCACTCCCTATATAGGTCCTAATGCTAGGACTAAGGGGAGATATTATACCTCTTAGTATTCTAGGATAGTAGATGTAACTACTTTTTAAAGCTGAGGATTAAGGTGTAACTCCTAAGGAGATTACCCACCCCTAAACCTAAGTTAACTATACTTAACTTTTAGTAAACTCTACTAGCAGTACTCCTATTATAGCTTAGACTAATATAGAGCTAGCCTATAAAGTGCTATAGGCACTTTATAATACTTAACCTAAACTAAGTTTAGGGACTAAGCAGTAACCCCTATACACAGCTACTATTGAATAATAGAGATATAATATTAACTCTACGTTTAATATAGTATAGGTAATAACTAATTCTATTATATAGACTAGATAGGTACTTAGTATATTGCTGTATACTACCTATTACAAACTCCTACAACAGAGGATAGATACTAGTACTATTATTACTTAGGTAGACCTATATTAGGAAGTTACTAGATTGGTATAGGACCTAGTCCTAGCTAAATTTAAAAACTATAGATGGTTCTTCAATCTTAGCTAGAGAGATAATAATACTATAGATTTGTTCCTGCTCTAGCTAGGTAAAAAGGAATCCCTCCTAGAGAATTTGTTCTTCTGTTACCTTAACAGCTCTAAGAATAAGGAGATTAAGATTACCTTTATATAGGCTAAAACCCCTACCTTAATATGCAATAAGGTACAATGCCTTATAGTCCTCTAAGAATACTAGATATAGGCTTCTTTTAAGAAGAACCTTAAAATAGCTAAGAAGTTGCTTTAAGTAAGTACTAGCTAAGAGTTAAATAGTAGGAAATAAAGTGCTTCCTAATAGACCACTAAGCCCTCTTAGGATTAGAAGAAGATAGACTAAAAACTATTATAAGGTAGTACTATAAGTACCCTATCCTAGTCTAATCCCTCCCTAACTATAAGCTAGTATTAAGCTAGTAATAACTCTTTAAGGTTAACCTCTAGGGATTTATATAGTAGTTGAGGAGGTTAAGGGATAGGCAATTATAAGCCCCACTAGTAAAACCTATAAGGTTTAACTACTACTAGTAGTAATACCACTCCTAGTTATCTATAGGAAGACTTAGGAAAAGACTACTCCTAGTAGTAAACCTATCCTAGTTACTATTAGGAAAGAACACCTATAGGAAGTTCCTGTAGATAGTTATAGAAGTGATAATTACTTAACCTAATAGCTATCTATACCCCCTCTAAGCACTATATAATAGTAGAGTAGAACTGAATCTAATTAGCTATTAGTGTATAGCATAGGGATAGCTTAAACAAGGCTTGTTCTATTAGAAACCTATTACTATATTTATTAATAATAATAAGCTCTCCCTAGGGAAGCTGTATAATTTAATAACCTACTACTATAACTTAAAAGGTATTAAGAAGATAGTAGGCCCTTAAAGGTTCTAGGTGGTAGACTTTATAGGCTATAATCTAGTCCTAGGGTACCTATAGCTATAAGCTATAGACCCCTAAATCTATTTCTCTACCAGAACCTTTAAATAGTGGATAGAGGCTTAGGAGTATAACTGGGTCTATATTATAGATATGCTGGAACTCCTCTAAGATATCTACTATAGGGAATAAGCATATATACTCTACCTATTATAGATATAATTCTAGGAAATTAATAAGGAATCTATAGATACCTTATTAACAGAACTCCTATAGGAGGACCCTAGACTAGTAATAGGCTAGTAGGGGCCTAGTAGAGACATGTCCTGCATAAGCTAATACTATAAAGAAAGAGGGTTGCTATAGCTTAAAAACTAGACTCTTAATATAATTAAGCACTTAAGGAAGTATATCTAGAATACACCCTTATTGGCATAGTTACCTTATAAGGTAGTATAATATATAGTTAAGGCTATTTACAATAGTAAACTATAATAGGCTACTATTATATTAGTATAGATATATAAGGGCCTAGAGATCATATTTACCCTATTAAGGGATAATACACTAGATAGGGAAGAGCTTAAGTTTATTCTAGATAAGCTCTATTACTGGTGGATAAACTTTAGTAAAAACTAAACCTAGGTTATCTGCCCTAATAGTGAGTATAACTATGCTATTAACGTAGAAATAGGTGGGAAGATTCCTAATATACCTATCTATAACCTCTCTAGAAAGGAGCTAGACCTCCTTTAGGAATACCTTAATATAGTATAGGAGAAGGGTTAGATCTATCCTAGCAAGTTGCCTATAGGCACCCCTATTCTCTTTATCCCTAAAGTAGATAGTACTATAAGACTTTGTATAGACTATTAAGGCCTTAATAAGGTTATAGTAAAGAACTACTATCCTATCCTACTAGTTAGTAAGATACTAGATTACCTATTAAAGGTAAAGGTCTTTACTAAGCTTAATTTACGTAATATATATTATAGACTCTATATTAAAGAAGGTAATAAGTAGAAGACTGCCTTTAAAACTCGTTATAGGCACTTTAAGTACCTTATTATACCCTTTAGACTAGCTAATACTCTAGCTACATTCTAGTCCTATATCTAGAGAGCCTTAGGAGGGCTCCTAGATTATATATACGTTATGTACTTAGATAATATCCTTATCTATAGTAAAGATAAGAAGGAATATAACCTTTATATTAAGGAAGTACTTTAAAGACTACTTAATTAGGGGCTTTTTTGCAAAGCTAGCAAGTACATCTTCTCTACTAAAGTAGTAGAGTTCCTAGGCTTTATTGTTACCCCTGAGGGAGTAGTAATAGACCTAACTAGAGTATAGACTATTCGCGAATAGCCTGTACCTATAAGCTTTTAGGATATCTAGGTCTTCCTAGGGTTTGCCAACTTCTACCAATAATTTATATTTAATTATAACGTACTTTATAAGCAAGTCAGGAATATAAGCAAGTTAGGAACTTCTTAACTTTTTGTGATATGTTAACTATCAACTACAATGCCTCTACTAACACCTATTCAACTGCCCTGCAATAAAGTAGATATCCTTCTAGCTATCTTAGCTATTAATTAGTAGCAAGTAAAGAACACGTATTAAGCTGTAATCTTATTTAGTGTTCTAGATAGCATGCTATATAACTAACGCGCTAGAAAGCCTTTACAACGCAACTGTAGGCCTAATTCAAAAAAGCTCTTAGAGCTAGAGGAGGAGGTTATTATTAGATATATACTTGACCTGGATTTACAAGGATTTCTACCTACTCTAGATACTATACATAATATAGTAGATAAGCTACTTACTAAGTATAGTGCTGGCAAGGTTAGTAAGTAGTAGCCTAGGAACTTTGTTAACTAAATAGAAAAGCTTACAACGCAATTTAACCAACTATATAATTACTAGTAAGCTCTCTATAAGGATCCTAAGACTATAAAGGCCTAGTTTAAGCTTATATAATATACTAAGGCAGAGTATAGTATCTATAATAAGGATACCTATAATTTTAATAAGGCTAGCTTTATAATAGGCAAGATATTATCTTAGCTTATTATTACTAGCTTAGAGAGATATAGTTGGCTAAGGACTATACAGCTAGGCAATTATAAGTAGGTTAGTGTAATCTAGGGAATTAACGCTGCTGGGTAGCCAATCCTACTATTTATTATCTTTGCTAGCTAGTACCACCTCTCTACCTAGTATAAGGGCAATAATATACTATATAACTAGGCTATTACAGTTAGTAATAATAGCTGGACAACTAATAAGATAGGAGTTAAGTAGCTAAAGCACTTTATTAAGTATACAGAGGGTAGGAAGGTTAGGGTATATTACCTACTTATCTTTAATAGCTATAAGAGCTATAACTTACTTAACTTTTAAGAACTCTATAAGGAGAATAAAATCTTTACTCTCTATATACTACCTTATTTATTATACCTCCTATAGCTACTTAATATAGGCTACTTCTTACTACTAAAGCGTGCGTATAGGTATTAGATTAAGAGCCTAATCTATAATAGTATTAATTATATTACTAAGCTTAAATTCCTACCAGCCTTCTATACTACCTATAATTAGTTAACTATAAAGGATAATATCTGTATAAGCTTTTAAGGCGCTAGCCCAGTCCTATACAATCTAGAGGTAGTAATATTAAAGCTTAATATAAAGCTTTATACACTAATACTACCTACGCTAGAGGTTACCCTATAGGAGGCTAAAACACCTAGTAACACATGTGAACTAGAGGCTTAGTTAATAATAATCTATAATTGGATACAGAGGTACTAGAGCTTATTACCTACCTCTATTATTGCAGCGCTTGATTAGCTTAAAAAAGGCGCTAAGGTGATAGTATACTTAGCTATGCTTATGCGTAAGTATATTATAAGTCTTAAGAAAGCAAATAAGGCAGCTATAGAGCATAGAAAGTATAAAAAGAAGTAGATCTAGAAGTAAGGCACTCTATCAAAGGGAGATAGAGAGGATATTATTGCTTAAAGGGAGGTTGAGAAATAATTAGATAGGGAAATGTATTAAGGTAAGGCGTAATTAGGTGTAAGCCAGTAGGCTTTAGTATACTGCATACACTGTAGAGAGACTAGTTATAACTTATAAATGTGTTAGAAGTATACTATAGATACTACTTAGTCTAGGATAGTTACTATATTAATATTATCTTGTTGCGTTGTTGAGATAGATTACTATAGAGGTAGAGAGGGTTAAAAAGTTCCTAACTTGCTTATATTCCCAACTCGCTTATAAAGTACGTTAGTACTATTATTAAGCTGTTAATAGACCTACTTAGGTCTACCTAGGACCTAAAGTAAGGCCTAGAGGGCCTTACAAAGAAAGGGGGGAAGAAGTAGATAAAGAAAGGGCCTACTAAGTGGTACCAGCCCTAGTATTAGCCTTAAGAGGCTAATACTGCCTTTGAAGAACTATGGGAGAAGTTTTTAGGGGCCCTAGTCCTCTAATACTTCTAGACTAAGAAGCTAGTAATAATTATTACTAATATATTAGATTTTGTAATAGCAGCTATTATACTCTAGCTATAAGATACTACTACAGCTTTAGAAAAATATTAGAAGCTAGTTGTATACTAGAGCTGGAAGATTTTAGGACCTAAAATTAACTAGCTAATATATAACAAGGAACTGTATACTATTATATCTGCCTTCTAATAGTAGTAGTATTATACTGCCTATGCCCTAGACATAGTCTAAGTACTCTCTAACTATAATAACCTATAGTACTTTATAATAACTAAAGTACTATCCTCTAAGTAAGCTTACTAGGTAGAGGAACTAGTAAAGTATAATTTTAAAATTAAATACAAGCTAGGGGTAGATAATCCTACTAATGTACCCTCTTAAAGACCTAACTATAAGAAGGGCTTTATGCTTAGAGTAGGCCAGTATATAAGAGATACTATGCTACTAACACTCTAGTAAAAGCTTTAAATCTAGTCTATCTAGATAACTAGGGCTTAAGCAAAAAGTTAGTAGGAAGCTGAGCTAAAAGTGTAGGGAGAGGCCCTCCCTAGAGCTAGTCCTATAGGTACCTATTAACTCTCTAAAATAATACCTTTAGTATAGGATATCTACGGCATAAGTCTATTTAGTAATATATTACCCCCTAGGAGTCCTATAAGCTCTACTAGTTAATTAGACCCTTATAAGGACACCCCATTTAAAGTAGTACTAGAGGACTATACTCCTACCACTTGATTATCTAAGTAATATACTAAGGTACTTATAGTAGTACTACTAAATATTAGTATACCCTTAAGGTATATATAGGCGCATAGAGTAGTATCTAAAGAAAACACGTTTACATTAGAACCCCTAAACCTCTTACTTAACTATATTAGATAGTCTTAAGCCTAGGATATAGCCTATTCTAGGTATAAGTTACTAATAAGGCAGGAAGAGGGTAGAGTATTAAAGGGTATACTATACTAGGTAGTTAATCCTAGTAGAGTCCTCTATAGAGAGGGGAAAGTATAGATCCCTAATAATATATCTCTATAGGAAGCTATCCTTAATTAGAATTATAATAACCTAATAGGAGGGTACTACAGCACTGTAAGGACTATTAAAGTCCTATAATAGAAGTACTTCTAGAAATACCTCTATAAAGATGTAAAGAAATATATCTATTACTACGCTGCTTACTAGGTAAATAAGATTTACTAGTATAAGCTGTTAGGGTTACTAGAACCCCTTCTATTAGCTACTAAGCTGTAGAAATACTTCTCCCTTAATTTTATAACAGACCTGCCTAAATTAAAGGATAAGACAGGGAATAAGTATAATACTGTACTAGTACTAGTAGACTACTTCTTAAAGTATACCTAGTACCTTCCTATAAATAAAACAATTATAGCCTAATAGCTGGCTAAACTGCTTCTAAAATAAGCCTTCCTTAAGATAGGTCCCCCAACTACGCTGGTTATGGACTAAGGGTTAGTGTTTACTAGCCAATTCTAGTTAGATATATGCTACTATCTTAAGATTAAGAAGTACTTATTAACTACCTTCTATCCTTAAACTAATGGTTAAATAGAGCAGCTGAATTAGGAGATAGAATCCTACCTCTAGATCTACATAAACCAGTTGCAGGATAACTAGGTAGACCTACTACTATATACTAAGTATATATATAACTCTAAGTAGTATTCAGCTACTAAGTTCTTGCCTATTAAGTTATCTTTTAGCTCTAAGCTATCTAGCTTTAATAGGGTGCCAGACGAACACTAGCTTTAGAAACCTATACCCTCCCTATAGGATAGGTCCTAATATACTAGAATATTAGTAGACCTACGTTGGCAAGTTACTGCAAAAATAGAGGAGTAGTTTAGGAACTAGGAGGTAGTAGTGAATAACCTCTACTGTGCCTAAGTTTAGTACTAGAAATAGTATAACTAGAAATGCCTACTAGCCTACTTCTCCCCTAGTAATAAGGTTCTCCTTAACTGCAAGAATATTGCTACAACAAAACTATTAAAGAAGTTTAACTACTAGTACCTTAGGCCCTTTACAGTGCTTAAGAAGGTAGGAAAGCTAGCTTACCTACTAGATCTGCTGTTATCTATAGTATAAATCTACCTAGTATTCTATATTAGCCTCCTTAAGCTGTAGAGAACCCCTATTACCTTAAAGGCCTTCTAACTAGGACCTATAGATATCCTAGACTACGCCCTAGACTAAGATAGTACAAAGTACTTTAAGGTTAAGGGTATCCTTTATTACAAGGATATAGCTATAGGATAATAATTCTAGGTTAAATAGTTAGGGTAGCTAGAGGAGAGGGTAACTTAGGAATAAGAATTAAATCTTACTAACTGCAAAGAAATCCTTTAAGAATACTAGGCTACCCCTTAAGATGTATCTTAGGGAATAGGTAGAGAAAGGCTATATTAGCTATAGGGAAGAAAAGCCCTACAGAGAGATCTAGGTTAAGTATACTAATATCTAGCCCCTAAGGGAACTAGATAGACTCCCTAAAAAACAAATATTTAGTAAGACTTAGGTTAAGTATACTAATATCTAAGATCCTAAGGGAACTAGATAGTCTCCTAAATAAAGTAACTATTATAAGATAGTAAGGTTATTAGATATGCCTGTAGGCGTGCTTTTAGATAAGGTATAAACTATAACCCTACCCCTATCTTATAGTATATAGGAATATTACTTATATACCTAAATATATAGATAATATACTTAGCTAAGCTAAATGTATATAACATTGTTAATCTATCTACTATACTTAAAAAGTATACTAGTGCTTACTCCTCTATATAGAAGGGGCTCTCTAAGTAAGTAGGAGTCTTATAGCACTTAACTAGACTATTATTATTAAGCTACCCCTTAGCTACCTTAGCAATATAAGTACTGTAGTAGTAGAAGTAATACTCCTAATTCTGTAAGCTGGAATTATAGAAAATAGCCTCCTTCTTTATATCTACAACTATATTCTTAGGTAGGTTAAGGCCTATAGAGCTAATGCCTAGCTATACTATATTAGCCTACTATAGTCTAATACTAGAATAGTACTAGATATACCTTATAGTATTACAAGTTTATCTTAGTAGACTTTTCCTAAGCTGAGTAGAATAATACTATATTATTGCTATAATGCTCCTTGATTAGATAAGCCTCCTTAGTCTTAAATACTTAGAAGGTAGGGACTATAGCTTGCATATACTACTAGGCGAAGTCCTAGTCCTAATTAAGTATACTATAGGACAGGATAGTGGTAATAAGGGTGTTATCTATTAGGGGTAGAGTACCCTTAAATACACAGAGAGTATAGTAGTAGGTAACTTAAACCTAGTATTTAAGGATATTAACTATATACTAAAACTTAGGAAGTACCTCTATCCTAGTTAATAGTCTATTTGCATAAGTAATAGGCAAGAATACTTACTAGAATATAACTACTAGAGTACTAACCTAAGTATAGAGTATATATAGTAGACTTGCCCTTAATAATATAGAACCCCTTATTAGGGAGTATAATAAAGATAAAGGACTTAAGGGTACCCTTTAGATAGAGAGGAGTCTTAGTTGTTAACTGAACTAGATAGTAGGTGTACCTATATAAAAGTTAGTGAAAACCCTTTAGAACTGTGTTAGGCTGCCTATAGGAATAATACTACCTACTAGTAGGTAACTAGGGTAGGCTATAGCTCTAAGTTGGGGGGAAGTTAGTATATATAGTATAGGATTAGCGCATTAGATATATAGGCAATATTAACACTAGAGATAGAAGGTATAATAAAGTAATTAAAGGCTAAAGGGCAGAGAGCTTAGTATTTAAGTTAAGGTTAGGTTCTTGCTAAGGATAAAGAAGAGAAGTAGTTTTAAGCAAGAAACCCCCCCTTTATACCTAGGTAGAGGCTGAACCTCCTTAGCGCTAGTATACACCTATAGCCTATCTAAGCTTACCCTAAGGTATAAATAGTTACTCCCTCTAGGGAATTCTTACTACTATACTAATAAGTTAGCTCCTGCTATAGATAACTTATAGATATTTATATCTAATCTATACTACCTAGTTTACATATATACTAGACCTTTAGAAATTACTTAACTATGAAAACTATATCCCTAAAATAGGTAGAAATATAGTACTACTAACTAAGTTGGTTAACGAAGGGATAAATAGCCTACCTTATTATTATATATCTAGCTACTATAGTAGTTACAAATAATATACCCCTAAGGTATAGCCTTAGTAGGGTAGCCTATAATATAATCTATTATATAGCTATTAAACGTAGAAGGGTTAGATACAGTGTACTAAGAGGCTAATCCTAGTACTACATAATCAGTAGCAATATAAAAGCTATAGTTGATTCTTAGTACTACACTAAAACTAATTTCTTTGACTAATGCTTTCTCCTACTAGGAGTTTTTCTAAAGTTTAATTAGTAATTTCAGTAAAATGACCCTACTACTGGTCCAACTACTTACTAATAGTAACCTAGCACGTACCGTTTGTAGTTTAAAAAAGATAACTTAGGTTGAGTTATTAGAAAGGGGGGGGCAGTTGTCAGGGACATTTCCACATGGGCTCCGATGGAGATCCTACGGATTACCCTCGGAGGCGCCCTGGGCCAAGACTGGCCCTAGTCACCTGACCTATCCTATATATTCTCGGACGCATCCTTGAGGGCTCCTCAAGGATTTGTCTCAATACATACATTTTGCCCTGATCTGAATTGCCTGCCATAACGTGCCTCACAATAGGGATACACCCTCATTAGGTGGCACTGGCCATTGAGGCTTGGGGGTCGCTGGAAGTGTAAATTGAAGTACCAATTGGATAAAATGACTATTGCGCCTATCTCTAAGCGCTTTTCTGAATTGGTTCGGTGTGCCCAGCCGAGACGCCTCCATGGGGGGGGCGGATCGAGTCGTGTCATGATCCACCACTCTAAAGGGATATGGCCGAAGAACCAATCTAGTTGATCTGTAACGAGAATCTTCCAAAGCCGCGTCACTTCCACCAACTCCATCACCGTCATCAAAGAGTCAAGATATTTGTGTGAAGGTTGTAAAATCTTACGAAAGAAGTCCTAAGCACCATATGGAACGCGGGTCACTCACACCGCCTGACTTGGCGGCTTTTTTGAACCCTGTGCTCTGCGCAAACCCTAAACGAAACACTGGGGGTCGTGTTTCTCATTGTCAGAATGTCACGAAAAAGATTTGCGGCTCTTGCAAGTTGGTTCAGGTAAGTAGCCTTCTTAACTCTCTGGGTCTCCGCTCCTTCCTGAATTGTCTTTCGTTGAAAGTCTAAAGAAATGTACTAAATATCGATCTTAGTATTGCTCAAGGAAATGTCAGCTTGCGCATCGTACTTCACATAACGAGCTGTGCAAATCCAATCTGATGGACAGGTTCTACGTCCCACGATACATCCAGGAAAATCGGGTGCCAGCCTTTATGGGGTGCCCGCCTCAGATTGTATTCGGCGAGCAACAGTATCTGTGGGGAAATGTGCCTGCTCTAGACATCCTAAATATACGTGACAATAAAAGTAACCAAGACCCGCCTGGCAACCTTGACCTACTTTTCGGCGCGTCTGGAGACCTACGAAACGTTATCAAAACTGTCCTTGGACTTCCAGATGCATACGATTGTGGCAAGGATAGGCAGTGCTCTGTGGTGATCAACGATCTCCTCTTTCCTGTCGTCGCCCGTAACATCATGCTACTCCTGGTAGCTTTTCATTTCGAACCAGATGCTGCCGTTCCGATTATGATTCATCTGTGGTACTCAGCTTTACTTCCAGCAGTGATGCTTGAAACCCTCCAAGATCCCATATTGCCATACATTGAAAAGATGTGTGACGCTCTTGCTCACTTACCGGATGACCATATGTCCTTAGGGACATGGGGTTTTGGCGCACACAGCTCTATTCTAGTTCTTTTGAAAAAGAAGGATTGGCTTGAGCTGAAGAGATATTTCCACCCACCGGAGGGCTTGGCAATGGAGGACGCGAACACACTGCGAAGGAAAACGACACTTGCACCAGAGCGAGTGGATTATGTAGATCGTGCACTATACAAACAACCACCTGGAATGCGAGCTGGTACCTACAAATTCCGCGAAGACGGTATTCTTTTGCCATTTGGAGCTTCGAGGGCTGATTTTGACACACCCAATCCGTAAGTTTCCCTTCTCTCTGGGCCAGATGAACAAAATCACTTACTATTGGAAGGACATTGTTCCGGGACTGGAATATGTGGCCGATGGCAGACAGTGCAGATCCTCTTGGGGGATGGTGCTACAAGGAGTACATTCAACACGCAACGATCGCCCGGAATGATGTTTACGGCAGCCTCTTCTTTTTCCTCCGGGACCAACTGCTCCGCTTCTGCATACGCTTGAAGCAAGTCAATATCGCTTTTCGATTCTTAAATTGTGACGCACGGGATCTGTGCTTGCATTGCCATTTCCGCTTCGATCGCATTGAAGTAAGTGCTTCAGCCTTGAGGCCCTAGGATGTAACTAAGCAAAATAGGTATCCAATATCTGTGACCGCAGCTACATCGGAGTAAAAGCAACGCTCACTGCATTTAGCCCTCTACTTAAAAACAAATCAGAGAATACGAATGCCACTCTTCTACTGCTATTCATGAATGCAGTCCCAGAAGAAGACCTTTATGGTCGAAAAGGGCAAACACCGACCAACGTAGAACAGATCCTGAAAAAGGTGGATAGGTTTTGGGACATCGAATCAGTTTTTCGTTCAACCTCTCGCAACCCGAGCGCAAGTGAGCCGTTGAGTCCAGCACTGGTGTTCTTTGCGGGATGTGTTGCCATGTTCGGGGATTTCGACACGCTCTTCAGCGACTTTTTACGGGACATAAAGTTTGAAAGGTGGGCCAAACAATTTGGACTCAAGATCAGAGATAAACATTCTATTATTGAGCCGTGGCCTTTTAGGATAAAAGAAAGCTCTACGCAAGAGGAGTTCAAAATCAGTTGTGCAACAGGCAACGTGGGCCATGAGAGGTACTTGGAGCTCGAGAAACTAGAGGGATGGGAAATCCTAGAACACCCTGAGCCGGTAATTGCTCGCAAGAATCCTTTGGCTCGTCGGGCAAGGTGGCTAACTTCAAAGTAGGATTCGTTTTGGGGGGGCCTCAGAGAGGATGAAAAACTCGCCTTCAAGCTTATCGGCGGCTTTGTCATCGTAATGATCATGGGTACTCTGGCTCTTTCGTATTGCGCCTACAAACTCATGACCATACTGTTGAGTTTACCAAGGCAACTGTATCACTGGTTAATCGCTTATGAATAGCGGAAGAAGGTCTTGTGTGAGCTATGGATGAACGCTCCTCGCTAAGTTGACATCGATAGGAATATTTAGTAATTGAAAATGTACAGAGAGATGGTTTTTGAATACATATACGGGATTAGCCCATGCAGAACGACTGTTTTATATTATCAGACACCACAAACGTTGATACGCAACCCAACGGTTTAGTCCTCCCATTGCTTCCCTGAAAGTATTCATACCCTTCTGAAGCATCGCCTTTTGAGACTCAAGAAACCTGCATTGATGAGCCAGCTCTGGTAGCTCTGCAGCAATGAAAATTGCGAGTGACAAGTAGGGGAGAAAGGATGATATCCGGAGCGCCTCGACGAGGTGGCGCTCTATAACTTGCTTGGCGACAGCGTTGATGAAGTAGCCTTCCAC
The DNA here is from genome assembly GCA_010015725.1 of Amniculicola lignicola CBS 123094. Classification (NCBI taxonomy): domain Eukaryota; kingdom Fungi; phylum Ascomycota; class Dothideomycetes; order Pleosporales; family Amniculicolaceae; genus Amniculicola; species Amniculicola lignicola. The sequence continues at coordinate 80,906 of ML977664.1, read as the reverse complement.
ATCATATAATGCCCCTGTAGAGATACTGCATCTCAAACGAATGGAGATGTAAGACTCTATGGAGAATTTTCCACGAAAGCTGGAAATAGGTAACTATCAATGATACACCAGAAAACGTGACTTCTTTAGGCTGAGCAAGAAGTACATTCTGCGCCACAGATGTCCCACCGTTCTCCGTAGTTTTTCTGTTGGAGACGGTCTCTTCCCTTCCGATTTTGTTTTATTTTGCTTTATTTTGCTTGCATCTACGGTAAAGACTTCATCGGCATCCATGCCTAAGCAGTTGCGCATCTTGGCTCGATGGCTTTGACATATGGCATGTTCGACTGGAAGTTGCAAAGAGACTTGGCTGTGCCACATATAGCTAAAACCTGCCTTATTTATCGAAGCTGCGGAGCACAGCGCATCAAGACTGTCTGCCTACCTGATTCGGCGCGTGAGGCAGACATAGTAGTCCTCTTTACCAGAGCACGAACCTGCTTTCTTGCGGGTTAGTAGTCACACGTTATCCCTACGACTTATGGCAACTGAACCACAAGCTCGAATAGTTGAGGATGCTATTGACTACACGTTTCAATCGCAACGACCCCTGTTGTTGCGAGCCCTTACAGCTGCTGGTGCTGTGGAAGAAGACTGGGACGGCAATAGAAGATTAGCACAACTTGGGACTGCTCTCACCGAGTTCTTGTTCATCTACCTCGGGTACGAAGCACATTGTAACAGAAGTAAGGTCCTGTCCTTGAGCCACTTGCGGGACATTGCTGACATGCCAACAGACAGCACCAGCGACTTCAAATGCAAGCTGAGCAGTTCCAAACAACGAATGGTTGTTGCAGAACGCTCTGGGATAGACAAGTGCATAAAATACAGCGAGAAAGCAGGCGCACGATCCCCGAGCGTCATCGGAAAGGCCGTAAATGCGATCATAGGGGCAGTCTATCTTGACTGCGGAAAAGATATAACGATTGTTTTAGGAGTGATGCAACGCCTCAGGTAAGCACATGCAGCCACCGATATTCTACCATGCTTCTCACTAATTCTCATGAGTATGTTCACTCCATGCGACAATACGATTGACCCAGCAATGTTGTCACTCTCCCATGTGCCGCGTATTCCCGACATCACTTCCTTTGGAAATCCTCTGCTCGGCGGAGAGATTGATACCACTTCGTCAATCACCCCGAGTGAACAATCTCTGTCACCAATTTTTCCCGCCTTGATGCACTCAATCAAAGAAGGTATTGCTACAGAAGGAGCACATGCAAGAGAAATGTTAAGTACCGAACATGATGAAGAGCAAACCCTGCACAGAAATGTGCCTGACGAGTACTTCAACCCAGACATGTTTTTCAACAACTCTTTGCCACGCGAAAGTCGGCACACAGATCTAGGGGTAGACAGCCAGGAAGGACCAACCCCTGAGATAGCTGACGACGTGCAAGAACATGGACGGCAGAAACGAAAATCCCCACTTGCATTCCGAGCGGTAGGAAAGAAGAAGTCGTTACAGAGACGCGATTCTCAAATTGGAGATGATACTATCGGCAAATATCTCTCTGAAGAAGTGAAGAAGTGTGAAGCTGTTGGATGTCGTCCCCCAGAGGAGACCTTTTTTACACCAGCCGTACAAGAGGCAGCACTCATTTTGGGGAAAGGCAAAGTAGACACGCTCACAAAAATCCTGGTTTCTATTGCCAGCCCTCACTCAATAGCTACATTGCAAGAAATTCTTGAGAAATCGAGGAGCGAGTCAGACCACACTATGTTGCACTCAGGCAACACACTTTCCAAGGCGCAACGATTTTGCTTGATCAGCAGACTAGATGGAATCATCTCTTACTATCAACTGCTCCGGAGGCACCATATCCTTGAACTGTTCAGAGAGTGTGGTGGTTCAAAGACACTTTTGGGCAACGGTTTAGTTTTGACAACTCCGCGTAATTTTGGGGACGCCCTAAATAAGCGGGGAAACCCAATGAATAAAGCTGAAGCAGATGTAACGGCGAAGATGATGGAAGAAATATTCCCTGAAGTTCGAACCGGGTCAGACGGACACAAGGCCAAGTACAGGATGATGACATATCTTCGCAGACTCGGTCAGCGGTTGAATACCCTTGAGATGCAATTCGGTAACGGTATATTGGGCCTTATATTAGACCATGGCTTTACTGGACAGATGAATATGGGCATCTCAGACAAGATGTGAGTTGAACGCAAACAATCGCCTGCGATTCAACTAAGCAGACTAGGATCATGTGCCTTACTGATCCCGAGTTTAAGAGATTTACCATGCTTCTCGACACCTCGCAGGGAGACATACTTCGTAAATTCGGTGTCGCGGTTTCCCCGATTATTGAAGCCCTAACTGTCGGCGAGTTACCACCGCACAAATCGTTTAATCTCGAGAGAGTCCAACTGGGCGACATTTTGAAACATCCCAAAGGAGCACCAGGGTTGCTGGACCTCATTAGCGAGACTTATGAGGACTCAGCGGCTATGCATCAGCAAATTTGATAGAAATCAATGACTCGGTCAAGTTAATTCTTCGTTATACAAGAGCGTGGGATTGAGAACTGGTCAAAAGTGGTTTTCAGACGCCAACGAAATGGTCCACCTTCGTACACTCAGAGTCGGATTCTTTAAACATTTTTTTACCCGCAATCCACTAACAGTGTGACAGAAGTTGTAAATTGCCAATAAGGCGAACACAAATCGGCAGGATCTCCTATATCTTTCTGGTTTCGCAGATTGTCCCGCGGCCCTCATCCCCGTTGAATACTTCATTTGCAATTCATGGTAGTTTGATAATTACCTCACTAGCTGGTACGCTTTTCAATCGCCTGATTGCTTTCCTGCTCTCGGTGGCGGCAGTCTTAGGTAGCGATGCGAATAATCTCATTCTTCGGAGCTTGTGTGAGGGATCCGGCCGTCCACGTCCGATCTCATCCTCATACAACGACGGATCCGTTATGAGAAACCCAGATTCTTCTGTGCGCACCTGCGTGCGCCGTACTAGCTTACCCATCCCTAATTGATCTGCCCCCAGAAGGGTGGCAGTAGAGTTTTGTGAGGCATTTCTGTGGGTAATGGCTGATATAGATACACGTTTACTTCATGTGACGCGTTGTTGAGGCGTTCAGTGGTAATCTTCGGCGTTCGGTTAGCACTCAAAAAATACTAGGTCCTCTTGGTCTTGTTGCCCAGAGCAACGCTATAACGTTTTGGGGTGTTGCACTGTGTAGCTGTAGTAATTGACTAATTCGTACTAGCGTGCTGCTTCAGCTTCGGCGCCTAGGATTTCGAACAGAAACTCTTCAACGCCCAGTTGCTAGCCAATCATCATCCGTCATAGAGTGGTCTGCTTTCGGGTTTAGGCTATATTTAGCAGGCTGGCAAACAAGAATCTATTTCCTGCACCACACAGTGTGATAAGACGAATATAGACCTATTTTGACACCTAGGAACGATTTTGGTGCACAAGAGCCAGTTAAGGGTCTGGATATCTGTTCAGGAGTCTGAAAATAGAGGTCAATGTTAGTTCGAGGCAAACAGAACCTCAGACTCAAGGCTAAACTTCCTACAACCCTCCAATCAACGGGCTACTGGATATGTAGCATAAGCTTCTTTCACAAATCCCTAGGCATGCGAATGATCCCCAACTCCGCGTCAATGGCATCCCGTGACAAGAATAGGATATTCACTCAACAGAAGAAGAGATAAGTACAAGTCCCGCAAATATCCAACACAGTCAAGTGAGGCCGACCAGGACCCGACACCTCTACTCGAAGCAAGTCTTTCGAGATGGCTCTACCGTGCGTGAAGATAGCCATGGCAGTTTTTGCGTTCTCGATTGGATTTGGGAGTCCCTCCAAGCTGTCTAATTCCTCATGAAAGCTATCAAGAGAGATTTGCACAGGTTCGCTGCGAGATTGATGCGGGACGACTAAAACGCTTACGCTGATGCATGACGTTTTGCGGAGGACAAGTTCTGTCGGAAACCGAGTGCAGAGATTGCTTTTGATAGGGAACGATAAGCCAGAAATCACTTCCATTTCCAGATGACAAGGGCATGATATTACACCATCCCAGCGTTTCATGCGCCATTGACAGCCATGCAATCATCTGCGCCCCACTGGGTGGGATGGTGAAGCTCAAACAATGTACACTAACGAATGTTACGCTAACCCATTGCTCTCAAAAATAGGGACTGCGAATGCCTGGTATGAATCAAGGCCCAACACCCACTGGGCATTGACCCATGTAAGAGACAGAGCACACCATGGGTGCTTAACCTAATGCCGAGGAAGCCTGATGAGACCTCCCAAAACAGTCTGCGTACAATTCCCGGTCAATCACACAGTCGTCTCGAAGACCCCAAGATACACTTTTCCGATATGCCGTGAGCACTCCTACCTTTTCAATGAGCATACCCACTGACTGGAGAGATAATAGAGCAAAATTCTGTTTCGATTTCCAAAAGGGTCGCTGTCGCCGAGGAACAAACTGTCGATACAGCCATGTCACAACAGTGGCCACTGCAAGTTCATTAAGCACAATGAACCCACAGCCTCGGAAGGAGACTGATACTGAAGGAATCTGCCGGAAATGGACATACATGATCCCCAGACCCAATACAAATCCTTCACGTTTCGACGCCGCTGTAGATACGAGAGCCTTCTTCCAAATAGGCTGGAATCTCATAGAGACTGAGGATGCAGGAATACATCAGTACATCATCACCAAACTTGGTGCAGAGACGGGACTTGCGATCGTCAAAGCCCTAACAGAAAGCATGGACGTCAACCAAGAGGCCGAAACAACTCTCTCGATATTTACAGATAGGACGCTTCCATTTTACAGAATCATCTCTCACCCGGATGTGCTATCTTCACTGGTCCTGGAGACTCCTATTGATACCATCTATACCTTTCTCTTTGGTCCTGGCGGTCGGCGTTGCCTCCGCGTGTTCCGCTTCACGGCGTCTGCTCTCAGTGAAATGGTTTTCGGATATGCCTCTAGCAATGAGGAAAGCTCCATCATTGCCATATCATCAAGTCTCGCAGTTCTAAATCGGCTGATCGAGATCAATCAGAGTGCCCAAGTCCTTGAAGGCCTCAGTGCCATTGTAGAGACAATCTCCGGCTGCATTCCAGAGGCCTACACGGTACCGAATGTACAGCAAAACCTCACTCGAATCAGACGTCGCCTCAACATCGGCTCATCGTTGCCTCTCGTATCAACTCAATCTACTCGGCAAATAGCCCTTCCGGCAGCTTTCGAGCTGAGTCAAGACTTGCCTGGAAATCTCTCTAAGAACGGCGCTCGACACGATAACGATCATGCGAGCATCTCCAATATACGTATCCTTCCCACCGCTTTAGAAATTACTTCCACACGACCAGAATATATCCCAACAATCGATTCAACGCAACATCACCTCACAGGTCTCGCATGCCTCTTGGATAGACAGTTCCGGCTCCTCCGCGAAGATACAGTGGGACAACTAAGAGATGCGGTGCGTGAAGAGGTGACGAGATTGAATCATCCTACTCGTAATATCTCGACAACACACCAGGATCAACAAGGTGTTCGGAAGCTTATCTACCACAACGTCCGCTTTTCTTGTATGACTGTGGATCGTAGAAGGGGTCTACAAGTCGTAGCAGAATTCGACCAACCTGCCCAAGTCAAGAAAAAATCTGCAAAGCAGAGAGAAGACTGGTGGAAAGGAAGTAAGCTTTTGCAGGTCGATTCACTCGTCTGTTTCGTCTCTTCACATGGTAAAATCATCTTCCTGACCGTCTGTGATTCAATATTGCCATCTCATCGAAGAAAGGACCCTGATTTAGCTAACAAAGGAAGACCTGATAATAGGCCCAACCTTTTTGGACAACCGAACAGTGCATCTGTGTTATTGTGCTTGGCTGAATACAAAACAGAAGACGCCCATTGGATTAGTACCCACATTGGGCCTTCCAAAACTCGACAATCACTTGTTGAGTTCCCTGGCGTGCTTCTACCTTCTTTTCAACCAACGCTGCAAGCTCTGCAGAAGATGAGCCGGACACTAGACCTCCCGTTTGCCGAGATAATAGCACCAGACGCGCAAACTCCTGCTGGCTTCATAAACCCTCCAGCATACGCTACTAAAAGAAATTTCAGTTTCAATCTTGACATTCTCGCCGGCGTATCGATCACTCTGAACCCTGCGGAACCCTTCGATTTCGCCAAGCTGGCCGGGTCCACGCTCGACCAAGGCCAACAGTTTGCCGTGGTTCAAGCTCTTAGTGCAGGATTGGCTCTTGTCCAAGGCCCACCGGGTACTGGAAAGAGCTATACCGGTGAAGCCATCATCAAAATTTTACTCCACAACCGGAAGTTAGCGAAACTCGGCCCCATCCTCTGTGTATGCTACACGAACCATGCTCTCGATCAGTTGCTAGAACACCTCGTGAATGGTGGTGTAAAGCAAGTCATTCGTCTCGGATCACGATCCAAGTCTGAAATACTCCAGAACCTCACGCTCCACAAGGTATCAAAAGAAGTCTTACCAACGAAGACAGAAAAGCACGATAAGTGGGAGCATAATCGAGCCATTGGAGACACAATAGAAGAACTTGGAGTCATACTGTCCGGATTGAATAGCCCTTTGTCACTGACGAACATCCAAGCTCATCTTATGAGAACGCACGACAAACATTATGAGGAAATGTTTACGAAGAGAGTTGACGAGGAGGGATTTCAAGAAGTCAAAGATAAAAAGGTCGGGGTTGTGGATAGTTGGCTTCGAGGAGCACCGAAGGGATTCACTTCTAATCGCCCGGTTTCTGCGCTCTTGGCAGTTCCGTTACGGGAGATGTCGACTTCTGAGCGTACTATCTTGCACAAGCATTGGACTGAGCAAAGGAGTGCACAGCTCGCGAATGACCTCATTTGGGCGTTGGATTCGTACCGCAACTCCAAATCTGCACTAGATAATTGTCACAGCGAACTGGATCTTCGATGTCTCCGAGAAGCGCACGTCATTGGCGTGACGACGTCTGGATTAGCAAGGAACATTGAGTTGCTGCAGCGGGTACGAGCAAAAGTCATGCTTTGCGAAGAAGCTGGAGAAGTTCTCGAAGCACATACCCTCACCGCAATTCTGCCTGGAATTGAACACGCAATCCTGATTGGCGACCATGAGCAACTCCGGCCCCAAATCAATAACTTCGAACTTCAACATGACAATCCTCGAGGCAAAAAATACTCTCTCGACGTTTCGCTGTTTGAGCGTCTCGTAAAGCCGCGGACAGGAAATCTCCAGATTCCTTTGAGTACATTGAAGATTCAGCGGCGAATGCATCCTTCCATCTCAGAGCTAGTTAGGGCTTCGCTTTATCCAGATTTGCGAGATCATCCATCGGTGTCAGAATATCCAGAAGTTGATGGAATGCGAGATCGTCTCTATTGGCTTGATCATCAAGAAAAAGAAGACCCGCGAGCTGCTCAAGCGGTCTCATTATCCAGAACCAATACTTGGGAAGTGGAAATGGTTGCTTCTCTTGTCTCCCATTTGGTAAGGCAGGGAACGTATGGGAGCGAGGATATTGCAATTATTACTCCATATCTAGGGCAATTGCAGAAAATCAAGAAGCGACTGGCGAACACCTTTGAGATTGTTGTTGGGGACCGGGATCAAGAAGAGTTGGATGCTGAGGGACTTCAAGACGAGCCAGAAGGAGCTTCCACGGATGGCCAAATTCAAATTAAAAAAACAACATTGCTCAACGCTTTGAGAATTGCTACTGTTGACAATTTTCAAGGCGAAGAAGCAAAAGTTATTGTTGTCTCGTTAGTTCGGAGCAATCCTGAGAGAAAGTGTGGATTCTTGAAGACTTCTAATCGCATCAATGTGTTGCTGAGTCGTGCTCGACATGGGATGTACATCATCGGCAATTCAGATACCTCGAGGCCCGTTCCCATGTGGGCAAAAGTACTCACTATTTTGGAGCGATCGCACAAAATTGGTCCAAGCCTGGCGCTCTGCTGCGCTCGACATAAGGAAACACCTATTGAAGTCTCGATGCCCGACGATTTCGCTCGACTCGCACCTGAAGGTGGCTGTTCCAAAAGGTGCTCTTCAAGATTACGCTGCGGGCATTCTTGTCCGAATATGTGTCATTCTGGCTCTTTGCACAATGCAGTTCGCTGCCTTGAGCGCTGCCCAAGAACCAAGAACGGTTGCGAGCATGCGTGTCCGAGACCTTGCGGAGACCAGTGTGAGCTACAATGCCAAGTCGTATTATTCAACATTCCATTGCCATGTGGCCACATCGCTACGCATCTAAAGTGTCACGAGGCACAGGCACCTGAGAAAGCTCGCTGCCACGCCCAGGTGGAACAAATCATGAAACATTGCAAGCATAAAGTTCGCGTCCGCTGTTGCGAACTACCACTGGGTGATGATTACGCCTGTTCGGCAACCTGTGGGGCAGCACTGACTTGTGGACATGACTGCAACTATGCCTGTAGAGAGTGCAACATCCCAGTCGGAGGTGGGGGTTCTGAGAGGAAACATGGACGTTGCAACACCCGGTGTGGACGACCATACACGACTTGCAGTCATAGCTGCAAAATCCCATGCCACGGCAATATGTCCTGTCCTCTTTGCACCGAACCGTGCGAAATCCGGTGCAGCCATTCGAGATGTAGCAAGCTGTGCCACGAACCCTGCGTCCCGTGTGCTGAGGATTGTTCTTGGTCTTGTCCACATCGCGGGCGATGTCCATTACCATGTGCAGTACCCTGCGATATGCTGCCATGTTCAGAGCGCTGCAAAAACGTTTTGGCCTGTGGGCATCAATGCCCATCTATCTGTGGAGAGGTGTGTCCCGGTGTTGCGTTTTGTCAGATTTGTGCGCACCCAGATATTAAAGCGACGGTCGTTGACTTTATTTTGTCATCTACCTTCGAGGAGGTCGACCTTGATACAAATCCTTGCATCATACCACCATGTGGGCATACTCTAACTTTAGAAAGTATGGACGGCCATATGAGCATGTCGGATTTCTACGTCTCAAACGTGGAAGGGTCCATTGTGGCCTTGAAGAACAGCTCCAAACCATTCTCTGCCTTTGGGATGAAAAGCTGCCCAACCTGTCGTGCCCCTTTGCGGAACCTTAATCGCTATAGTCGTATCGTTCGTCGAGCATTGATCGATGAAGCAACGAAGAAATTCATCGTCTGGGCGAACAAAGAATTTATACCTCTCGTCAACAGGATGCAAGCAATCGAGGCAGAGCTTCGTGAAACCGATGGAAGCAACCAAACGGTTCCAGAAAGGGGACGGCTAAAAACTCCCGTGTCAGAACCGCTTCAGTTGAGGGGGACTCGTGACCAACAAATCTCCCAGATTGGAAGGCTTATGCGGAAAGAGAAGCCGTATAAAACTCTCGCCAATCTTAGGCGAGACATCCGCAGGTTTCTAGAACAAGTCAATGAAAGAGAGCAACCCTTTGGCCGTATCTACGACCTCGTGCAAGATGCTCGCAGACACCGTGGCATCAATATCGATTTACGCTCCAACGCCGATATTCTGCAGGTGCGAAACAGACTTCTAACCACGGTGCTGCTCATTCGATGCGATTACACCATCCTATTGGCATTTCTCCGTGATCGCAAAGGCGAGAGCGGTGCGGATTCTCCTAGCATCCAGGTGGATTTCAGCACCAACAGAAAGGATTGTGAAGAGTTGATATCAGAAGCCCATGAAAGAAAACAACCAGGAAATCTCGTGGAAGGCCATCTCTACTGGGCACGATTTTTCGCCCTCGAGCGAACCTTCACAGAGCGTGAATCACAGCTGACACAACACTTAGCATTGGCCAGAATGCATCTTAGTATCGCACGAGAGGTGTGCGATAAACACCCAGGACAAACAGGAGGCATGAGGAACGAACTCGAGGACATTGAGAAATCGCTGCGGGATTCGACTTTCTATATGCCAGTAAGCAACGAGGAAAAAGCCGCTGTGTATGCGGCCATGGCAAATGACTTTAGAGGCACTGGGCACTGGTATTACTGTGAAAACGGGCACCCATTCACAATTGGAGAGTGTGGTATGCCCATGGAAACTTCTCAATGTCCACAATGTGGTTCTCCAGTCGGAGGGGAAAACCATGAGGCTGTTGGTGGTGTCAGGCGTGCGACAGATCTAGAACGTGACTTCGGTGGGCTTAGCATGTAGGAGTACGTGACGAAAATATATGGGTTTTGCGATGAATAGTTTACGTTGAAAATGTAAATCTTGCCTAGATTTAAGCACATCTAGTTACTCGGGCCCAACGGTTCTTAGTCAGAAAATTTTTGATCAAAAATTGCCCGTGCGAAGCACGGGCCTACCACCTCAATGCAAATGATCAGCTCAATGCAAAATCTATCCTCTGTCGCAAATTATTAGCTGTAGAGCTCTATTTTAGACGCAAATAAGTTGTATATTATAGATATACATAGATACTAAGTACCCCAATCATTTTGCAGTAATTCAGATAGCGTGAGGCTATCGTCGCTGTTGTTTTCGTCCATCTCAACTAGTATCTCAACTTCTTCAACCTCGTCAACAGGCAGCACCTGTGACTTGATCTCAGCCTTTATATATAGAGATTGCGTCTGTGTATCTGCTTGACTTTGAGCCTCCTGAAGTTTCTGTGCTACAAGCTTTGTGTATGGATCAACAGGTCGCCACATCTCGCAGGCTACCTGCAGCGCAATTGTATCCTCTGCTGTTATTACTGCAGTATTGTACTTAGAGCCGTGATCTCTTAAGGTATACTCATCCTGGAGAGCAGCCTTGCGATTGTAATCCTCATTATCCTGTGCGTGTACCCAGCGGCGAGTATCCTACATGATAATTACGCCTCCTGCTGCGCGCTTGCAGTACTTTGCGCCGTAGTTGCGGATAGAGGGCAGTATCCGCTTGTGCTTGTTTGCAACAGTGGTGATCTTGCGCAGCTTTCGAGCAGCAAGCTCGCTCTCGAGGCGCACGTCGTCGTTAATCTGCCGCTGTTATACCATATTGCGCGCGTCCTGAGAGTATATAGGGCCACCTTTTGCTACAAGGGCGCGGCGCTTGCAGCAACGGCGCTCATCCTTTGCAATCTTAGCAGCCTCCGTGCGACGAAGCTCTCTCTTTAAGCCCTCCGCTGTGCGAGCAAGCGCTGAGACTCCGCGCTGGTGCTTGATTACGCTGGCAGCAACCTCGCGGGGGAGGTGCTCACGAAGCACCGCCTGGACAAACGGCTCCTGCGCATGAAGCTGTCGAACCGTTTTTAGTGTATGCCAGGCTGTATCGCCAGGGCGAGGTTCATCAGGCTCTGGCGTTTGGTCTGCTTGCGGTGGCCGGCGCATAAGTGTAGCATTGACTAGGTCAATTTTGACGCGGTAGAAGCTCGCGATAGGCGTTGGGGTTGGTGATAAGGCAGCTAGTGGCGGAGAGGATAGGATCTCCGGCGTTGTAGTACATTCAACAGCTGCTAGTGGTGGTGTAGGAGAGTACTCACGCTCGTCGTCGCTGCAATCCTCCTGCCGTTTTAGCTGGCTAAGTACAATATCTGGCTTAAACGGCGCAAGGCCACAGCGCCACCAGCCACTGCAAATAGTGCTGCGGGTAAAGGTTTAGCACCAGATCTACTCTAAGGTAGCTATAAAATCTGCTTTGTTAATATCTTTTGACCCACTGCAAGCAGCCCAATCTAAGCAGGAGCCATAATACCACTTCAATAGCTGGAAGCAGCCTACGTCAAGCGGCTGAAGGATATAGGTTGTATGCGGTGGCAGCGCAAACAGCTGTATCTTATACTTCTCTGCAAACTCTGCAAATTGCTTAGTATCATGAGATCCATGGCCGTCAACAAGCAGCAATCGCCATGCGCCCACCTGCCTCCTCCTTGTCATCTTTTCAAAGTGCTTCAGCCAGTCGAGCGCAAGAGAATCGTTCGTGTAGCCGCTATCACTCACAGAGATGAGGTAGTTGTCTAGCTGATTAGATATCCAGTGCTCCATCACAGATTGCGCCTTAACGATCACTATAGGAGTAATGGAGGCACCATTAGTGCTAATACACTCCACAAGGGTAACAAGCTCACGGTTATTAGCGTTGGGGATAAAGACTTGCTGCCCTCGTTGTGTATATACATATTGGTTTGAGGCAACACCAATTTGGTAGCCAGTCTCATCCATATTGTACGTATCTCTAGGCTGTATCCCATGCTTGTTAATGAAGCTTTCAAGGCGGTTGAACCAACTGCGCAGTGCCTCTGGCTCCTGCGCAAGCTTCCGCTGTATCTCTATTGGTTTGGCCTTCACACGAGCGTATTTTAGGTGCCTTGCAAGCCAGCGCCGTGCCCAGTTCTTACCCAGCGGCTTTAGAGCCTTATCAACGCCAGTATACGACTCTTCAAGCAGGGCGTAGGCCTGGCTGGTGATAATACCGCGGTGGATGCCATAGCCGATGGCGTCAATTGCGTCAAGGTATCGTTCAAGGGCGAGGTCCTGCTCAGCAGAAAGGCGGTAATTTAGAGGCTTCCTATCAGAGCGTGTAGGGAGATCTAGATAGGCGCGCCGAAGGCGATAATAAGGCAGCTTGTGGAGCGTTGCATACGATCGAATGTTGGGCTTGGTGTACTCATGAAGGCGCGCTACGTGATCCTTCAACAACGCCACGTCAGCGTGGTATTTTGAGATTTTAGAAGCGCCTGGGGCCATTGTATAGAAGATTTTGGCTTTTTTAGAATTATAAAATATTGCGTTGTGGTGGATCTAGATAGATCAAGAGGATGGATTTTGCATTGAGCTGATCATTTGCATTGAGGTGGTAGGCCCGTGCTTCGCACGGGCAATTTTTGATCAAAAATTTTCTGACTAAGAACCGTTGGGCCCGAGTAATTTACGTGATCCTTTTTTAAGAAAACCTGCAAATGACGCCTTCTGGCTGCAAAACAACATCGAGTGCTGACACTCTTGGCCAAGCAGTTACGCATTCGACATTATTCGCCACCAAGGGCAACCTTTCGTCTGCAATTGGCGACTCTTTGCATTTGTCGAGGCCAGAATTCCTGATGATATCAAGTGCGAAACGGTGGGCCGTGTGTACTGTGGCTGTGGCGATGGAATCCATGTGTGGTCTTCAGCTCAAGTCCTAGGTACCGGGTCGCGTCCAAATAGACGGCGGGGTGGCCAACTTCTGCCTTGGGCGATCGGGTGAGCTGTACGAGGAGCTCGTATTTATTGAGGCATAACCAAAACTCTTAGCAAAGACTTCAGCAATAATATCTCTGCAACAACAAGAGTTAAAACCTTAGTTCTTTTGTAATAATGTAGAGCTGCTTATTCCCTATTGTGGTACTGAAATCTGGAAAACAATTCTTGGTTGTTGTGTTGTTAGATAAGTTCGCGCAGGTTGACATTATCTAGCTTTGGTGAGGGGTATTCCTCAATAAATACGAGCTCTTCGTACGCTCTCAACGAGACACGGCTGCGGAGGTTGACACTGGCCCCGGCTCTGCTCGCCAAATTGGAGGTGGCGAAGGATATTCGAACAGAGCGTGGGTTCTCCAGGTTCTGGAGGCGAGTGCCGCGGCTTGAGCGAACTGTGGATCCCTTTTTGGCCCTCGAGACGAGGCATACCCTCCCCGAGACGGGACGCCGTTGTAGAAAGGATAACAAAAGCTCACATGAATCTCCTGAATCAAACATTGCAACAATCAAGGACAGATTTTTGAGAGTCCATCGTTGTGTCAATTCCATCCTTTTCACAAGCATCGACATCATTGACGGCGACAGGCACTTCCACCCATCTCTCTCCTGAGGTGCCTTCTTCCATCTTTAAACGGAGATTCTGAACATTCAACATCCAACTCAAAACGGTGGGCAACATGAACAACATTCTCATCACAGGTGGCGCCGGCTTCCTCGGACCCATGCTCGCAGCCAAGCTACTCAAGGACCCCTCAAACAGCGTAGTCCTCACCGACCTGCAAACACCTCCGCAGCCAAATGGCGTTGCCGACACTGCCAATCTGGAACGGGTTGCGTCGAACTTGACCATGACGGGAGACATTGAGCGATTGGTTTTAATGCGGCCCAAATGGCGCGCCGTCTTCATATTCCACGGCATTATGTCTCAAGGGTGTGAGGAGAACCCAGCCCTGTCAACAAAGGTCAACCTCGAGGCCACACAAGCTCTTCTTACAGCCGTCTCGCAACATAAGAGCAACGACAACCAGAAGCCGAGAATCGTCTACGCATCTACACAAGCCGTGTACGGTCCTCCGTATACGACTGGCGGTCCCATCACGGACGACACGCCTGGGACACCCGTCGGCGTCTACGGTACACACAAACTCATCATGGAAGCTCACATCAACGACTTGAATCGCCGCGGCATAATCGACGCCTTCAGCGTCCGGCTACCGACCGTCGTAGTGCGGCCTGGGGCCCCTAGTCGCTCGGCCGCAGCCTTTCTGAGCGGCATGGTACGCGAGCCCATGGCAGGTCTCGAGTGCATTGTTCCCATCGAAGACCGCGCTGCTCGCCAGGTCATCTGTAGCCCGCGCGTCATGATCGAGAATTTTGTGCGCGTCATGCAAGCCCCTAGCGATGCCATGCCCGCCCACGTCCGCGCTGTATACATGCCCGGTATCTCGGTCACTGTGGGCGACATGTACGACGCGTTTGTCAAAGTGTGCGGCAAAGACAAGCTGGAGCTACTGCGGACGGAGCGGGATCCCGAGGCCGAGCGGCTGCTAAATAGTTGGCCACAAACGGCGGATTTTGGGAATGCGAGGAGATTGGGCTTAGGGTGTGACGACACATGTGTGCAGATCTATCAGGAGTATGTAGACAGTCTCACAGAGCTGAAGTTATGATTTACAAGGTAGGCAAATTATAGAGGTAAAAGGCGTATGTGGGAAATTGTCTCTTCTTCGAAAAAAAAACCGGGTAGAATATCAAGCTCCCTCAAATTTCAATGTTGCCTAGCTTTAACTTTGTTGCTGTCTAAACTGAAAAAATAAAATTGTTGTTAGAATGGTAGTACCCCTAGATCAATCTCTTCGATTCATTCCGCCGGCCATAGCACTAGCCTGCAACCTAAATGCTCTAAGACTGCCCGTCATACTCTGTGCGCGCATGTGTCCCGCCTGTGGCATATCGGGCTTGGCTGCCATCTGCATCGACCTCGATCGATCAAACATCGTGTTAGCGCTCTGAGGCGGAGATTGAACACTGATGTTGGCTGGTTTGGGCCTTGAATTCATCTTGGCCATCAGCGCTGACATGGCGGCAGCAGGTGACACTTGATCTGGCGGCGAGTACAGCGGTGAGTCAGATGTGGAGGTACCCTGACGTTGATGCATTGTAGGCATTCGGTGAGAATCAGTAACGGTGTTACGTCGCTGGAGATGCATCACCCCAAGCCCGTGGTGAGAGTCTGACCGAGACCTGCTTGAAGAACGACTCGATGGAGGTGTAGGGTGACCACCTGGGACTGCTCCGTTCGGTGTCGCACCATAAGCTTGCATTAGTTGCTCTAGATTAATGCCTTGAGGGAGCTTGCTGAGCCGACGGATGGCGCGCTTGTTGTCATTCATGAAAGCTGACATGGCCTTGAGAGCGTTGTTCCTTTGGTGTGTCTCATAAGCTGGTGCGCCAGAGGGTGTATTCTGAGCCCTAGCCACGTGTTGTTCATTGAGACCTAGAGTTCTCGGCGATATTGATGGAGCAGCATCGAGGCTCATTTGGATCTGACCAATGACTTGGTCGAAGTCGACACCGTTCGGCATGCGACGTGACATGGAGGTGGGTGAGAATTCTACGGACGCTTCGCGAGCCAGCACGAAGAAAGACCCATCGCGAACTCTTCTCCGCAAGATGTTCCATCGCGCTCGAGCGGGATTCTCCTCCATCTCCGGTCGGAACACAGAGTAACGTCCTAGTCTCGCATAGAACCCTTCCAGTCTGTTTGCCATGCGCTCCAACACATGCATGAGAAAGGTGGACAGCGTTGCAACACGTTGGCTATCGGAGTTGGCGTCGATTTGTATAATGGTATCGAACGCATCCATGCCTGCGCAAGCTTCCTCGCGTATGCTCTCGAGGAACTCCATATCGAACTCAACAGACTTACTCGCGTACGCAATGATACCTCTTTCATGGTGTCGGGCAGCGTCACTGTTGGACGTGAACTGGCCAATCTGGGAGATCTCGTTGGAAGCTGTGACTGCATCTGTGCAACTCTTTGCCCGAGCAATAATGCCCAGAACATCAGGGAGGCGGGTTGATCCGGAAGAGGACGAGGAGTTGGCCACTGCAAACGAAAGCTTGAGGTAGAGCTCTTGAAGTTTCGCCCCAAACAAGGCAGAAAATCCGCCAAGCAACAATCGAGACTGATAGTGGTAGAAGCGGCGGACACCCCCCATATTAAATAGATCACCTTTGTGCAAAGTCAGTTTTGGGATTGGGGAAAGTTGGGATGAAGCTGTTTTAACATACCTTGAAACCAGAGATTTGATGATTCCATAATCTCGCCCATTTCGAAATGCGAAGCGACGATCGTCTCTGTCACAACCCTCAAGTAGCTAGCCCAGAGGTCGTATAGCCTCGAGAGTTCCTCTGCCTGGACGAAAAGGGGTTTGGGCGTCATGTCACCAATGTAGTACTTCGTGAGCAGAGATGACACCTCAGGGTTGTTGGTGTGCGCAAGAATATCGAACGAATGCGAGCACTGATGGCGGCGTCAGTAACGGTGGTCCTCTAGCAGAAGGTGGTTAAGTTACATCTACGCCAGCATTCGAGCGAATGATGTTGGTGCCACCAGGGTGCATTGGGCAGAAATCAGTGACGTCGTAAACCTTGCCGTGAACGCCTATCCAAAGCCGAGAGTTCGGGCGGTGACCAGTGTGCATAGCGAGCTGAGACAGCGGGATTGTTGGCTGATTGCAAGGCAGTGGTTTCGGTGTCATGAAAACGTCGAGCATGAAGCGTCTCTCTGCAAATGCGGTGTTGAGAATCACATCAGCTGTCTCCATGGTAGAGGTGCGATCTATTAAATCCTTCAGCATATGATACCATGCAATAGGTTTTGGAAAGTGTTACAGTTATAGATTGCCTTGCGGATGCCAGACATAACAGAGTCAAACACACCAACTGATCCGCAAACATACAAGTATCTACGACCGCAAGTTAACAAAACTCATGCAATACCAAGCGTGAAAGACTTACCCTCCAAGACCACCCTGCTTTTTTGACATGACGAGGTCACATATGGCTTGCCCTTGCTCAACAATAAGACCATCAATATACCGAGGCGGCATCTCTTTCTCGACTAGATCTTGAGCCATGGCATCATATACCAGGCCCCGCGAGTCTCGGGAGAAGGCGGTATGCACTTCTAGCAGCCCTTGGTTGACATATTGCCTCAGCTCGTTCTCGTAACAGAACTTCTCCCGTGATTGGGTACCAAGGTATAACGTTGTTTTGCCATAGGAGTAGCCAGCACGGTTCTGCCAGAAGCTGCGGAAGGGAGCGATCCCACTGCCACCAGCAAAGAGAGCGATAGGTGAAGTTTCATCCGAGGGCAGCTGAAAAGCAAAAGGGCGGGAGACTCCAATGAGTAGCTCCTCATCGTCCAGTACATCCATCTCTTCCGATACAGGAGGGTTGAGGAACCCGCTGCTGACGCCATGACGCGTGATCTTAGTGTTTCCGGCAAAGGTTGAGCAGAGCTGATAGTCGCTTCGTGAGATGGTAAGATCGACTGTGCTTGGAAGTAGCTCCTCAGAGTAGCTCGAGATGCTATAAGTCCGGGGAACTTCGATAGGAACAAGATCTGTCAGCCAAGAGAGATTGCCCGTTAGATCGAAAGCTTGATCCCACACTCGACTTGGGGTGTCGTTGACCGCAGCCTGGAGCAAGTCGCCAAGAGATGCCCTGACAGGCCACTCGTCGGTTGCTAATACCTGAAGAACAACACCGCTGGAGGCTCTCAGCATACTGTGTAGCTTCATGGCCACATCCTTTGTTATCGGAGCCAGGTGTCCACGTCGAAGGATATCGATCACAGCAAGCTTCGGCTGCTCGGAGCGTGAAATTGAGCCCAAGTGGCGAGAGAAGCGGGTCCACTGGCGGTCGAGTGAAACATGGTCTTCCAGCATGGTGTCCAACCCCAAAGACGCAGCAACTTTCGCACACTCCGTCCAGCTGTTAAAAGGCATAATGGCAAGACGATCGCCTGCCGCAAAGGTGATGCCTGTGTCCTGGATATCAAGTGTGACCATAGCAATCGAGCGCGCCGGGTCATTGTCCACAAAGTTTCTGCTGAGAATCTTGCAACGGTATCTGCATTCTTCAAATGTGCCTCGCATCTCATGTGGTTGAACGTCGAAGTCGCCACGATAAGGTTCCAGGCGTTCCTTCATAGACAATGAGAAGGCGTCGTGAACTTCCTCCCAAGGGCGGCCTATCTGGTCGGCTCCGCCCGAATTTCCATTTGTCTCTGTTCGCCCTGTCTTTGCCGCACACTCAAGAAGCCCAAAGACCTTGTAGCGGTGGGCACCCATGAACCCACGTTCGCCAGTGTATGCCTCGACCACTCCGTCTAATACACCGATTAGTCTAGAGTCGCCTGAGGCTTTGACGAAGTCCGGCACGCGGTAATGGACCTCTACCGCAGCAATGAATGCGCGGAGATTAGAAGGCAGCCAGGCACGAAGATGAACACCTTCGGCGCCTAAGAAGGAGTCGTACTTCTTGCGACCCAAGAAGGCGTCCATGAGGAGGTAGGGCGGGAACTGGAGGCCGGAGGTCGCTGGACAACGCTTCGACAGCGGCGCGGAGAACTTTGCCCATCGCACCCATTCCGCCGGTGACACGTAGTTCTCGCCAGACCGGTCGTTGAGAGAAATGGAGTGAAATGCGTTGGGCATCCGCTCTAGAATCTCCTTGAGTCGAATGAGTTCGCGAAGCAGTCCCTCCTTATTACGGGTCATGACATGTTCTTGACAGGCGGCAATGGCATCAACACCGTGCTGGAATGAAGCTGTCTTTGTGAGCAAGCATATGTGCGTGGTCGAAGGGTTTCGCCTACCTGAGGTCTCAGAACAGCCTTTCAGAAAAGCAATCTCGGCTCTATCGCCGAACATGGGCCATCGCAAGTCGGTGTTGTCGAATCTCCCCACATAGGGCCGAGTGGAGAGGGGGTCTCGCACAACGACATTATAAGACGATTGGTCGAAGAAGGTCAGATGGGGGATTGCTGAGAGCAAGTCAGACTCTTGCAGCATTGCAGGAAACCGCATCGTTACTCACATCGGCCCATGCGAATGCATATTTGGACGTAAGGGAGACCAATGCTTCGAGGGATACCTTGGACCTCGTCTCCGAGATCATCGCTCATGAGAACGTTGTCGAATTTGAGAGGCCGAGATGAGACATTGATGCCCTCGTTGCCGTCGTTCTTCTGCTCGTATCTGTAAATGGAACATAGCATGCCCAGGGCGACGAGCGCGGCCCAAAGAGCCTTGTCTGGGATGACATTTGCCGTGCCTGGGACAATTGGTAGTGCTGCCACTGCTTCGCGGACGCGGCCTCGAGCGACGCAGCCTGGCATTCTCTCGCAGAGGTCTGACCAGACCCGACCTGGAGAGTTGCGCAGGGCGCCTGCTGCTTCAGTAGTATCAGGAGGACAAAAGCCGTACTCTGTTGAGAGATACCCATCTCGCCAGCCGGTTTTGGGACCAATTTCCTCCGCCCGGAGCAATACTTGCCGTGCGGGCGCGCCCAAGGCGACTGCCAGGAGATCTTGGTCATTGACGTTCAAGTTGTCCAGATGCTTTGTACCCTTAGAATTCTGCATCTCCTTGATTTCTGGCATTGAAGGCACACTCGAGTACAGAAGCTCATTGATAGCCTTGCGGTCCCTAGTTCACATATGAGCCAGGCCATACGGGATAGTGGATAGTGACGGACCTTTCTCGCAAGTACTTTTCGGTATTCTCATGAGAGGGTATCTTTCGTGGTCAGCTCAAAGTCCTCTTCCCCAACGACTGAGACATACACCAAAGGCAGCATGCAGGTCGCCAGGCTGAGCAAAGCCAGAGAAGGTGCATCCACGCGGTCCCATTCGGCTGGCAGTCCGTGATTCCATGGGACATTCTCCAGCTGCAGACCCGGACACTGGACACATGCGGTCGGACATCTTTTAAAAAAAAACTGAAGAATGGCACGCCTCTCTTTGGGATACCAGCCCTCGGAAAGAGTTCCAAAGGTGTGAATAACGAAAGAGACCTCCAGGGCCAGGGATACAAAGAGTCCGTCAAGGAACGAGAAGATACTAGAAGCGAACGAGCGGAATAATGCAAATTACATGGCCAGATACAGCATCGAACAAGAGAAGTGCGGACTATATCCATCTCCACAAACCTGACGGGCCACGCAGATGTAAGGCTGGAACGTGCAATAGCACGACAAAGGCTGGGCATTCTTCCTCAACATAACATCTTGGCTGGAACGGGGTGCAGTTTGAACGGTGGAGTCTCAACGGCTGTGACAAACTTCCCCGGAGCTTCCATCCACTCATCGTGCGGAATTGGCGCCACCAATGGGTAATGCCGCCAAGGCTACAGCCGTGACGTTTGGTGGCGCAACGCCCGATGAACCCAGTGACCGGGAGAGTAGGGGACAGGTGCAGCAGAGGACGGAGGAGAGGGGTGGGGGTGAGTACGCGTCGCTCCGTAGCAGGCGAGTCGTGCACTCTTGGCGGTGCGCATTCGGCTAGGCGCCAAACAGTCTTCCACAACGACGCATCGAACATTTCGGTCGCAACCTCCGAATCGCATTAGCTAATGTGATTTTTCCCTGCCAGTTATGAATGTTTAGCAATAGAGGAGCTTGGCTCCTTCCTTCTGTCGCCTGAAACTCAAGGCAGAGCGTCGGCATCACAATCTTGAACGATCAGATTCTATGGCACTTCAAGTATAAAATCGCTTTGTCAATTCGAGATTGTTCACGGTCACAACTCTAGCTTTTTGGGACAGTCTTAGCATGGACGAAAGAAAGGATCTGAAAATGCACGTGCAAGCTTTCGATGTTTGGTCAAACGACCTATTTCCTTCACTGCCATCCATTGGATATATCCTCCGGCCTGTCCCCCGCGGTTCACGGCTAAACCGCATTTACTGGAGCGGTTCGCAGCCGTCCTACGTAGCGCCGACTACGAGGAACACGCGACATGATAGTCAATTCCGCCGTGCAAGCGGGTAACTAGTGTCTGTGGGGCAAAAGAACCAACTTTCAGCAACCTCAGGCATCAACCCTTGGATAATGCTCATATTGTTCTTGAATCAACAACACCCTGGCTGCTCGGCCTCCTCCATATTTGCATCGGCCCACTCTTTCGTCATTTTATGAGGTTGATATGTCGTCTCCTCAGGATTAGGCATGAGTCATTAGTCATAAGATTGACTTTCTTGCACAAAAACGCCCTTAATATGGTTTAAGGAGCGGCTCTGGTCGATGAAGATCACACAGTCCCTCCAGTGACCACTTTGCGAGAAATGTTGTGTATCGTCCCCACAGGACCGTTCTTTTTCTTTCAGATGTTCATAATCAAAGTTTGAACTTTATTAGCCCCAATACCGCCGTTTGCAACCAGCAAAAGATTCATGCAAGCTTAGAATAAGTTGGGAGTCGTATTGAGAGTCATATCGACTAGTTGCTATGAAGGCAGGCATGGGGGAGGAGCCTGAACTTATAGAAGATTAACGGAAAACGCAACATCTACGGAGTATAATAGATTATGTCTCCTAGACTGCTGGCTGCAACACAGCGTTCGACCAACGTGGGCATTCTTCCAAAGAAGCTGACAAGCTACGCCATGATTATCCGAAGATCTGGCAGCCCTAAAGCTCATCATGCTGCGGTTCATCAACAAAGTACTCCTGAAAACGCGGATCTAGGACAGTATCCCGAGCGTACAAGGCAGCGCCATAAGATGCTACAACAGACAGATGTACTGTACTATAGATCTTGGCCCCATTATTTCTAAGAGCAGCATGTGTAAACTCCAGCAGCTTGATTATAGCTTCCGTAGATGCCTCCCCCATACTGATAATTGCTATAAGATCTCCACAATCCACTTCCGGAAGTTGTTGGATAAAACTCTTAACAAAATCTTAGAGCTCTTAATCAGAAGCCTCAGTATCTCTTGACTAGTTGCAGGTGTAAATGTCAGCTTAGAGTTTTGCATGTCAACTCACTCACCTTACGTAACGACACTCTACTGTTCTCACCTAATCTCTTATTGAGCCTGTTCCGCTCGCTAAGAAACGTCTGCACTTTTAGTATTACACTAGGAAGGCCCTTTTCGAGGGGACCTAATGTGTGAACTTATACTGTGTGAAGCTTGTATGGTGAAAGTTGATCAATTCCGTTGCTGACTAACTAGGAAATCTCTTGGCGCCTTTTCTCGTACGACATTCGATATCAACCACAATGCTCCCCCCCTCCTTCAACGCAAAACACTGTTCGTATATCCATACTTTTTAACCCATTATACGAACGTGATCAATCAACACAAGCAGCTCCTGCAGCCACCAGAGTCTATTCCTAGACCTCCTTTCACTGAGGCTGTTAAGCAAGCGTCTAGGCTGGTAAATGGGTTCGTGGTTCCCATCGATGGGTCGGGGTTGGGTCGGGGTGGTCTAAGCGCTGGGTTAGGGTTAGGGTCGGGTCGCACAGACTATGTGTTAGGGTGGGTCACGGTGATCCAAGCGCAGGGTTGTAACGTGTTTTATCACTCATCCGCCAATATCACTCATCCGCCAACCCCAAATCCCACCAAAAATTAGAAAAATGGACCCCTGCAAATTCAACAACGCGTAAATAATACAGGCTATAAATTCAATAGTAGCTTTTTCTACTTACTTTAAAGCCCTAGAGTAAGTAAATAAGTATTTTATTTAGTAGATCTTAAGATCTAGTAATTTAGGGGCTAAAACTTAACAAGATCTTAATATCTTAATAATATATAGGCCTATTTACCTACAAATTTAATAAGAGTTTTAAAATATCTAGAAAACCCTATTTTTTAATTTATAAACTATATTACTTATGCGTTGTTGAATTTGTAGGGGTCTATTTCTCTAATTTTTAGTGGGATTTAGGGTTAGTAGATAAGTGATATTAGCAGATAAGTGATAAAACACGTTAGTTAGGTTAGGGTAATCTAAGCGCTGGGTTATAAAATGGGTTGGTAATTAAAGTGTCTACCTTAGGATATTAATTGATATTAATACTATAATATAGGATATTAATTGATATTAAGGTGCCTTTAGGATATTAATTGATATTAAGGTGCCTTAGGATATTAATCAATATTAAGGCGCCTTAGGATATTGATCAATATTGAGGTGCCTTAGGATATTGATTAATATTAAGATATTGAGGTAGTTTAGGATATCAATTAATATCAAGGTGCCTTAGGATATTAATTAATATCATAATTAATAGCCTTATTAATATTACAGCGTTTTATTATAGCTGAGTTAGGGGGGGTCTTATATAAGCTAACCCTAACCTAATATATAGTCTATACAACCTAACCCTAACCCTAACCTATTTTAATAACTAAGAAATAGGTTAGGGTTAGGGTTAGGTCTAGGTCTTACATAAGCTAACCTAACCCTAACTTAACTACTCCCTATTTGCTAGCCTATAAGCATCTTTATTACTTAGATAGTACCTTTCCTTCTCTTTAAGCCTTATTTAGGCTATATAGTAGCTTTTCTTACTTAGTAATAAAGCCTTTATATTACTTATATATAGGTGCTTTACACAGAAGCTTATACCTATAGATAAGAATATTAAGTTGTTATTTATCTATTTTTAGAATAGAGATACTAAGGAAGCTATAGAGTTTATAGAGGTAAAGAGCTTTAATATCTTGTTTACAGCTGTAGAGGTTTACCTTAGTAATTATAATAATGTTAAAGAAGCCTTTCCTATATTATTGTAGGATTATTAAGTTGTTGGCCTATTAAGGATTGCTCCTATAGTTCTTGCACGTTACCCTATAGTTTATCTTTTAGCATTTGTTTAGCTTCTTAAACTATGCACGCGTTGTTTGTATAAAAGCTTTATTTAATCTATTATTATGATTGGTACTGGGTAGAGTACCATATACTGTGTATCTGAATACTTGTTACTATCTATACTATGTGTGTCTTTGTAGCGCCTTCTTGGTAAAGCAAAATCTTTCTCTAAATAAACACTAGGAAGGTGTAGATGGACATAAGACTTTTTGTACTCAACCACCAATGTCAGGTTATCTGGCATTGGATACCCAGTACTACATTCACTAGGCGTCATGTAGTTCTCGCATCAATCTAGTTCGTATGCATAGTAAGCTGCTTAAGCCATATTACTGATTCTTTTGAAGCTATCTCTTTTGCTGAACCAGCCTCTTAGAAATACCGCAGAAGTTGCTGCGCCTAAGGAGGAACTGTTTACGAATGGCGGAACAGATAAGCTAGCATATATAGGCTCCTATCCAGCCTGTCCCTGTTCCACAAAACTTTGCGTTACAGTATAAAGAGCGGCCTGAAATAACTCGACAATAGTAGCCCTGTCGTGCTCGACGAATGGATCACCAATCTCTTGTCCATCTTCTGTAATACACCAACCCTTGGGTCTATTCTTCTCATACCGTTGTCTATGACATGCCATTATTCGATCGATGAATTCTCTACAAGACTTTTCGACTGTAGATTTCCGAGTTTCGATGTTGCCAGATCGATCGCAATGGGATGCAACCATTGTGGAAGGGGTGAATGTGAGAGCCCAGGGAATAGGTTGCGATGCATCCCCATATGTAATGACAATGGGATAGAAGACAAATAATAGACAAACCCAAAATCTTGAAAACTTTGTCAAAGGGTAGAACGCAGACATTGGGAATGGTATGAGCTCTTGCGTGCATTGGAGCGAGAATATGAAGTATTAGAATATAGTGTCATTACGTTCAATTGGTCACTCGTTTCCTTCGCGACAATCACTTCCGCTACGCGCCAGCTTCGCTTGCAGCAAAGCGCTTGCAGGCGGCGTAGCACCATCAAGAGGTCCGAGGGAGTAAAAATAAACTTTGGGCAGATACGTGGTAGACGCAAAATTGTGAGTAGAAATTGAAGATCATCTGGAATCCAAGGAGAAATGGTGGTGTTTTGAGATGAAGTGGGGACGTACACCCATGCGAGTATTCGTAAGGCATTAAGTAGATGGCGTCGGGCGCGGGCTCTTCCAAGGGGGGGGGGCATGAATATGAACATTTTTGTGGAAAATATCACATGAAGTCGTTGTGAATTTATATAAATAGAGAGAGATTAGAAAGAGACGTAGAAGCTCAGTATCTTCTGTGATTTTATCTACACAAACAACACACATCTTGTCTTCCTCCGGATTGATGGTATTCGTCGCCCCTCTCGTCCTTGTGTTTTCTTGATATCTTTGCTTTCTCTAGAATTTGTCGTATGCATTATTATAAAATTCTATGGGTCTCTTCCCATTGTATTGGCCTCTGCCATAGCCCACCACTGCCATCCAATGTGCAATCGGTACCCTTACAGGACTAGAACTGGGACCGAACACACCTTACATCTATTCAAATTGTTGTTTACTGCATGTCTTATACAATCTCTTTGTTTCTGCTCAATGACTTCCCTCCATACATCAGACCTTTACCTTCTATCTCTGCGGCTTCAAGGCAAGTTTTGCTGGCTGTGGTTGTCGCATCTCGCACAGAAGGCTCTTACTCTCTATATCTATCGCGATTTCCATGCATCTAAGTTGTGCCTCCTCGAGAGTCTCATCGGGGTTGATATGGGGATGCAGGGTATGCGAGCGGGAGAATACTACAAGGGTAGCGACAAACTCAATCTGGGGGAATCGTTTCCCAGGACAGACATGCTGGTCAAAGGCCCAGGGCAAGAATGTAGGTGTCGTATCTGGAAGTAAGGATGATGCATCTAGGCACGACCCGACGTGGAGCTTGCCGATCTCGGGCGTTATTATCCATCGGGCGTTATTACCCAACGCCTAGGGTTCCAAGTCAGAGAATCAGAGTCCCAATGTTGAGGGTGCGTCTGAAGGGCAGAGACCTTGACTTGTATTGGGAGATTCGTAGGGAGAAATAGGGAAATCGATTTCTATTGGAGAGTCTGGCGTATGGAGCCAGCGATTTCGGTGATTTGACTTTGGGGATGGGTGAGGCGAAGGGTTTCGAGCTTGACACAATGTGAGGGTTGCACAACAGTAGTACATCAACGACCTCGGGACTCACAAGAACTGCCATGCATCTCTCCAACTTTGAAAAGGTATCAGAATGGAACCCCAATGAACTTTCTCCCGGAAAGTAGTGATCAATTTCTTCGATAATACACCTTTGAATATGGGGCTCTGCTGCCAAAAAGACCAGCGCGTTTGCCAGAACGATAGATGTAGTCGACATACCGACGGCACTGTAGATGAAAATGTTGCTGATGATTTCGTTTGTACTCATAATCATGCTTGTAGTGAGGCGGTTTCTGCCTTGCGGATTTTCGCTCGCTTGAACAAGGGATGCTACAAGATTATGGTTCTGCTCCATTCCGTTCCATAGATTGCGCCTCTCCTGTTCAATAGCATTGGACATGAATGACTTGAAGCGCTCAACTGCTGCACCACCTTGTTTCAATCAGCCAGGCATCCACCATGATTGTAGCCGCTTGCTTCCGAAGATCAAAATAGGAACTACATTCGCTAGAATTTCGCCAAGCCATCCACGATTTGAACATGCTTGGTTGTCTCTGCGATCCTCCAGGAAGCCTGTTGGAAACATGGTTCCCATCAGCACACCCAATGTCAGACTTTTCATGTCACTGGTTATATGATGCACCGTATCTGTCGTAGCCAGCCAATGCTGTAGTGTTGCCTTCGCTCGTGAGATTGACACATTGCAAACAGTTTCGTCGATATGGGCGAAAGCCACAAACGGTAGCCTTCCTGTGTTTCTTCCATTATGTCCTCCCGCAGTGAACACATTTTCCCCGTAAACGCTCAACATCTTCATCGCCTTGAGATCCCATCCGGGGTCCTTTCTTCGGTAGAGAATTTCTATCGCTACATCTGGATCGGCCACGTAGAGTCGATTACCGCCAGGGCACTGAGGTACAGGGGTCCACTAAAATCAGGGGCTTACAGTTGACAGGAGACAGAATCCTGGACAAGGTCAATACTTTTAGTAGACTGGGATCGGATCAGCTGAAATAGATACCTATTTTAGTTAACAATAAGGATAAAATCTACTCTAGAGAATAATTAAGATAGATAATAAGATAGATAATAAGATAGATAGTAAGATAGATAATAAGATAGCTAATAAGATAGATAATAAGATAGAAACTAATTAAGGACTAATTAAGATAGGTAATAAGATAGATTAACTTTAGGGCATAGTAGGGGCTATCTATCTTATCCTACCTCTAACCTCCTATCTCCTATCTTATTATCTATCTTATTACCTATCTTATTACCTATCTTATTACCTATCTTATTACCTATCTTATTACCTATCTTATTACCTATCTTATTATATATCTTATTATATTATATTACCTATCTTATCTTATTATCTATCTTATATAGTCTTAGTTATTTCTTAGGTATTAAGATATATATTAGATAGTATACTATAGTATAAATTATATATAGTTACTTATATATAAATAAGAGAATAGTAGATATAAAAAAAGGTAGATATAAAAATAGTTATAATTACTTATACTATAATATAGTAGATAAGATAAGGGTAATAATATTCTCTTTTTTAGTTAATAAGCTTATAACGTGTTTTATTACTAAGTAAGCAATATTACTAAGTAATTGATTTTTACTTAGTATACTAACCACCTCATCCTTATAAGATACCTTAATAATAAAATATATTACGTACTAATTAAGAAGGTAGAATTAATCTTGCTCTCTAAGCCTTCTATAATAGCTAGTTTTAAAGGCTCTAGCATACTACTAATATATTTAATATACCCTATTTAACTCTTAAGTATTAAAACTATAGATATATCTATTAACCACTTACGCCCCCTAACAGCTAGAAGCTTACCCTTACTAAAGAGGAGATAGTTATCTAATATATCCTTAACCTTAATGCATAAGGGTTTACACCTCTAAAGGCTAAGGTTAGAGATATTATAAATAAGATACTAGCTAAGTAGGGTGTAGAGCTAGTAGGTAAGTACTAGGTAGATAGGTTTATAGTATATAAGGAAAGGCTTAAAATAGTATTTAATTATATAAAGGATATCTAGAGGATTAAGTAGGAGGATCCTAAGATTATAGGTGTGTAGTTTAAGCTTATAGAGGAGATAATAGCTAAGTATAGTATCTATAATAATAATATATACAACTTTAATAAGACTAGCTTCTAGATAGGGGTTATTAGCTCTATAAAAGTTATTATAGGCTTAGAGAAGTATATAAGGCCTAATCTTATCCAGCTAGGTAATTAGGAGTAGGTTACTATTATCTAGAGTATCTATACTATAGGGTATATAATCCTACCCTTTATTATTTATAAAGGATATATCTATATCTTAGCATAGTACAAGGAGGCTAATATCCCTTATAATTAGAAGCTCTTAGTCTCTAAGAATAGATAGATAAATAACAAGCTTAGAGTTATATAGTTAAAGCACTTTAATATATATACAAGAACACGTTAGGTAGGGGTATATTAACTACTTATCTTAGATAGTTATAAGAGCTATTAATCTTAGGATTTTAAGGACTACTGCCTAGAATATAAGATCCTTATACTCTATATACCTACCTACTTATTATATATCCTCTAGCCTTTAGATATAGTCTATTTCTTGCTATTGAAGTTAAAGTACTCTTAATATATTTAAAACTTAGTATACTAATATGTCTACTATATTAATAAGGAAGGCTTCCT
Organism: Amniculicola lignicola CBS 123094; assembly: GCA_010015725.1. Taxonomy (NCBI): domain Eukaryota; kingdom Fungi; phylum Ascomycota; class Dothideomycetes; order Pleosporales; family Amniculicolaceae; genus Amniculicola; species Amniculicola lignicola. The sequence continues at coordinate 51,868 of ML977664.1, read as the reverse complement.
ACTAGTATTTAAACTTATATTTTTTAATATATTTTAGGAAGAGAACTACTAGAAGGCCTTTAAGGTATTAGGATTTATTCCTCTTAACGTAGCAGAAGTCCTAGATTAACTTAATATTTAATTATATACCCTACTAGAACCCCTCCCCTTAACTAACCTATAGTAGTTAAAGACCCTAAGTAATATATACGAATTTGGCTCCTAGTTAAGGCTAGTACTTAAATCTATTAGAAGATTACTAGTTATTGCCTCTGCTGGGTTCTTATAACTTATTAAGGGTACTAAACTTATACTATACTAAAATATACTCTAAGCTACCTATATCTCTAAGCTTAAAGAGTAATTAGATATAATAACTAAAAGGAAGTTATATAAGAGGAAGTAGCTCTAGAAAGGTAGTACCTTAGAGTATAGTAAGGTAGCAGATTAGGTAGCTATAGGGCTATCTTTAACTATATAGTAGTCTAAGAAGGCTTATAGGTAGGGTAGTTAAGATAGGGTACTAGTAACTTAATATTACTATAGAATATATAGAGGAGCTGGGTATAATACATAAACCTATAGGTAGGTTAAGGAGGTAATATCTAAATTAGAAGCTAGTATATAGTATATATTTTTAGATAGTAGTAGTAAAGAAATTAATCCTAAGTAATATAGGATAGTTATACTAAGCAAAAATCGCTTACTTAGTAATATTACTTACTTAGTAATAAAACATATTACTACTATAGGGGAGACTACTATAAAAATATTACCTAACTCTAAATATACTATATATTTTTCTTTTACTACCTAGTATATAGTATAAAATTATATAAAATTTATATTACTAATTAAGAGATATATAAGAACCTATATAATATAATTACTAAAGAATATCTAAAAGAGATTAGTTAGTAATATATAATAGATAATAATTAGAATACTAATAGACTTTACCCTAGTTATATTAATCTATAGAAATAAGGTATACTATATAATCTAAAGAGCTATTATATATCTAAAGAGGAGGAATAGGCTATAAAGAAGCCCCTCTATAGTATATAAGATATAAAGGTAAGTATATAATAAAATATTAGCTTTTTTAATATTATAAGGTAGGTAGACTATATATTAATTAAATTAAAGTAAATAAGGTTAGGGTAGTAAATAGGGAGTAATTAGGTTAGGGTTAGGTTAGCTTATATAAGACCTAGACCTAACCCTAACCCTATCCTATTTTTTATCCTTAAAATAGGTTAGGGTTAGGGTTAGGTTATATAGACTATATATTAGGTTAGGGTTAGCTTATATAAGACCCCCCCTAACTTAGCTATAATAAAATACTATAATATTAATAAGGCTATTAATTATAATATTAATTAATATCCTAAGGCACCTTAATATTAATTAATATCCTAAACTACTATAGGTATTAAGTAGAGATAGAATAGGAGGAGGTTAATAGCTAAAGTTAGAGTTAAAGTACTAAGAACCTAGAAGTATACTAGCTAGAAGAACCCTACTATATAAATAAACTAATATATTATTTAATTCTATAGGCTATATAAAAGTATTTATAGGAAGTACTAATAGGATATTAGTTTACTCTAAGTACTAAGTAATAACTTCTTAGTTATTAGTTTTTAAACTACCTAAAAGTATAAATCTAGCTAATAAGCTACTATATAGCTATCTCTCCTTAGAGTAGTCCTTAATCTACTAACTATAGGCTTTCTTAAGTTACTATTCTTTATACTCTATCTATAACTATTTAGTTAACTCTTGTTTATTTAAGTCTATTTGTTACTAGGCTTTGTAATTATAGTTACTCTTTACTTATTATTTGTTATAGCTGCTTTTTACACCTTAACACTAAGACCTAGAGAAATACTTCTATCTTATAACTAGAGCAAGGCGTAAAACTTAGCTATACCCTTATTAGTTATTAGGCTAATCCTTGATCTTGTAATTCTCAGTCTACCTATAGCTACTATCTCTAGTCTTAAGATATCACTAAAAAAGAAGATAGGTATTGAATAGACTTCAACGTACGCTGCAGATAGGTAGCTCTATCCTAACATACGTGTCTATAGTATATATACATATACAGGACGTAACTAGGTAGTGTATAATTAGGGGTTGGTATTATTCATGTCTATCTAGAGTTGGATAAAAAGCTCAGCTTTTAGGTACCCCTTGCTAAGCCTCCATGCAGCTAATTATATAAGGTAAGCTTATATAATCCTATATACAGGCTGGTTAATACCCCTGAATTATCTATATATAGATACTAGCGACTTTTTGTTTTATTAATTAAGTTGCTTCATCTATACATTCCTTTAGTTATAGTCTCTAGATACCTAATTGTAACATCAAATCTGTATCCTCCCTTACTAGCCCTATATATTATATAAGCCCCTTGTATACCTTAGGTTAGGAAGGTTTACCTAATTTATCTATGCCCTTATCTAGGGCGGTTAGACCTTGATCTTGCCTAGAGATAAGGCTCTCTACAAAAGCCGTTTCTACTAAGGGGTTATATAGACATGATTTGCTAGTGTACGTTGATTAATAATTAAAATCTTGTAGTTCTAGTGCCTAGTCTACACCCCTTATAGCTTAGGCTAGTTAATTAAGATCTCCTAGGTCTTACTCCTTAGGTGTTGTGTAATAATACGGTTTTACCTAAGTATAGTAAAGTGTAAGGGGTCCATTTTCTAAGTTAATAGTAATATTCCTTCTATCTGTACTCTTAATTTTGTATAGTCCTATCTATCCTTTCTTCTCTCTCTAAGCTATAATCTTAGAGCCTAGTAGCAGTAATAGAACATTGTGTGCACTTAGTCCATTACGGGTATTTAATATATAATAGATATTAACTTTTGCTCTTTCTTAGTAGAGTATCTTTATTACTTTATAGATTACTTTAGCTTATATAGTAATATCTGGCAATAGGGGAGAGGTATTAGAAATCTATAGATAGGCTCTAAAAACTAGCAGTGTTAGGATAAGGCTATTCGGGCCTGCAGTGTCATTTAGGGCCTTTACTGCTATTTGGAGGATAGCCTTATCCTCTATATTATACCCTAATTTAGTATATAGGATATTATACGTGTGTTGGAGTAGTATATATATATATTTAATCTTTCCTATAGCCTAGTAGGCCTTAACTAGTATCTGTTTATATTCTGCTCCTATAATTTTTATATAATTATAGAAGTCTTTAGAGGTAAAGTTAGTTCCTAGGTTATATATAATAAAGTTAGGTAGTCCTTAATAGGTATTAATCTAGCATTTATAGAGCGCATCCTATATATCTTATATAGACATGGATTTAAGGAAGATAGTAGCCTGAAATAATATATTAGTATTAATAACATAGAGGACATCCTTTCTACTAATATATACAATGTTAATAATAATCTTGTAGTTAAAGTTAGTATTATCCTTAATACTAAACTTAAATTAATAAGGTACTAGGTTATGTAATTAGTAGTAATAATAGAATTTATGAATTTCCTCTAGTATAGTATAGTTAGCCTTATAGCCAGCTCTAGTAAGTATACTATAAAGCCTCTCTATATAAGGGTATCTAAAATATTAATAGAGACATTGAAGTTGCGTTTCTATAAAGAATATAGTAATCTTATTCTTACTAACATTGAAAAATAGGTGTCCCTACTTTTAGATAACAGGGATAGTACTTCTATCCTTTTATATAATTACATTAAGAGTATTGTTATAGTATACACCTAGTCTGTTAGTATCTATAAGGTAGAGGAGGAATAGGGTTAGTATATCTAGGATATAGTATATAACTATTCTAATTGGGTTCTAGATCTATATAGTACTAATTAATCCTTTAGATCCTTAGCTACTAAAACTGATGTTTGTAGATCTAGGTGTCTAGTTAATCTTAGTTTAAGGGTACTCTTATATATAGGCCTTAAGTTATACTTTTCCAACTATAGATACTATAGCTATACTAGTATCCTAAAGTTCTCCTTAGTATATTATATAATAATAATTATCTAGAATAAATTAATTAGTAACTTTATACCTTTTAGTGTTATAGATATCTTTACTAGTTATATAATAGAGATATACTATAGTAGTTAGGTAATTAACTGCCTGTTCTCTATCCTCTAGATTATTATCTTTATTATTAACTATCTCTTTACTACTTGTAGGTTCCCCTTCAAAGTCTTATATATATAATAATATCTATTCCTCTTAGGGGGTTCCTTATTAAATTGCTTATATATTGTTATATATTACTATTTTACATAGTTGAAGTCTGTATAAGGATAATTAGAGGACTAGTATCCTTCTTTATAGTAGATAAAGTACTTCTTCTTTATATACTCTATATAAAAGCCTCTTAGGCTTCAGCTATATCCTTAAGAGCGTAATAATAGAGACTAGCTATAGAAGTTAGGTTTTAGGTGATTTAAAAAGTACTTTTAATCTATATAGTATATATCTCCTAGTTCCTAAAGATACTAGTTTATCTAGTAATCTATACTAACTTGCAGTGCTGTATAAAGGTTACTAAATAGCCCTTCGTATATTTAGTTATTTAAGAATATAGCCTACTTAAATTCAGGTTATCCTTAGTATACTTATATAACAGCGGCGTATAGCTATTAGTCTCTAAGGAAGCTTCCTCCTATTACTCTCTATATAAGTGTGAGTTTATTAATAAGAAACTCTAAGGCCTTGTGTAGTATCTTGTCTAGATTCTCCTTTTAGTACTATGTAAAGGATATTAACGTCCAGTTAGTATAGTACTAAGTCTTATTAATAGTAGTGTTAAAGTAGGTATCTAGGGCAGTATACAGAGCCTTCTATATATAGCTAGGACCTATAGTGTATATATAGAATATGTATATATAATCTTCAAGAATATTAGGGAAGATATTGGAGTATTGTACCTTATAGATATTAAGATAATAGTATAGCTTAATAAAGATTTAGGTCTTATTAGTAAGGATATTATATAGTTTACTAGTATAGTTATTATACTTCTTCTAAGCTTTCTAGAATATAATTATCTTCTT
>ML977664.1:21078-46781 GCA_010015725.1 Amniculicola lignicola CBS 123094 | reverse complement strand
TATATAGGGATAGAGAGGGTTAATATTAAGGCTACAGCTCTATTAGTATAGAGGGTTATTAGATTAAGGGTTTATATAGTAGGTTTGCTAGTAGATTATATAGAGGGGGAGCTAATAGTCTAGTTAGTATCTTAGGTACTATTATCTTAGTTCCTATAGGTCCTTCCTTATATAAGGTTAGTTTAGGTAGTAGCCTAGTAGATAAAACTATTAATAGTATATAAGATCCTTAGGGTAGAAGTAGAGTTTCTGTAAGATCTCTATTTGCTAGACTTTTTAGTTCTATAGCTATTTTATAGTTTGTCCTAATTATTCTATACAGTCCTTTATAGTTTATTATATCCCTAAGTTCTTGTCCAATTATATAGTTGATATATTAGAAGTGTTCCACTTCCTATATATAGAAGTATTCCTCAAAGTCATTAAGGATTTAGTTAGGTAATCCTTTTAATTAGTAGATATTAGTAAGAATATACATAGCGTATATATTAAGGTAGAAGGTTAATAGGTCTATAGTTATATCAATCTAGTTATTCTAGTATTGAAGGCGTACAGCGCTTTAGAGGGTAGATATTCTAATACTAGTTTCCTCTAACAGGTCCTTATATAAATATAGGAACTTTGCTTCTTCTTTATATAAATCTAATTAGTTCTTATCTAGGATTAGTAAACGTGTAGGCTGGCTAGCTTTAGCTAATATAGTGTTAGCTGGTTAGTTAGGTTAAGCTATTATAGTGCTGGTGTTGGCATTAGCGCTAGTATTTATTTATTTTAGTTACTACTAGGTTTCTACAGCAGGATTCTTAGGGTGTATAATACACTATCTTCCTTTATGCGTTCTTAAAGGTTAATCTCTCTATTCTGTAGCTATAAACAGAAATAGTAATAAAACAGAGACCTTAGTAGAAGTTAGTTTTACTAAGGTACAACTCTGTCTTTACTCTTGCCAATTTGCAGTTGAAGTTAATCAACCACTAATTAGTGTTGAATGGACTTCAACGTACGCTGTGGATAGGTAGCTCTATCCTAACGTATGTGTCTGTGGTGTATATACATATACAGGACGTAACTGGGTAGTGCGCAATTAGGGGTTGGTATTGTTCATGTCTATCTAGAGTCAGACGAAAAGCTCAGCTTTCAGGTACCCCTTGCCAAGCCTCCGTGCGGCTAATCACGTGAGGTAAGCTTATGTGATCCCGCACGCAGGCTGGTTGATACCCCTGAATTATCTATGTACGGACAATAGGGGTAAATTTAGTTTTTTGTCTGTTTCAGTGTAGGTTCAGAAGCTCACGCATCAATATAGTGTTTGAAACTAATGTACGGTAGGGCGTGTATATGCTCCAGTCTCAATATATAATTTAGACACGTCCTCATAAAGGAGGGCGATCAAAGTTGGACAGTCGCACTTATGAACATCGTATCGTAAGTACATCCGTGTTACCCTGTTATGTGTGCATGCATGCCTTCATTAGTTTACAGTTACCGCAACGCACCACCAGCAGAGAGACTCAAGAGTTCAATATCTCTGACGTTGCCCTCCAACTTATCGTCGAGGAATCGTACGACAAAATCGATGTCCAATACAACAGTTGGGGGATCACGAGAATCCAGAACGAAACCAAGGGACGAAGTTATAAGCTTGGATGACTACAGTCCCCCATTCCTTCATTCAGAATCTCAGACAAGGCTCATAAGGGTGCGGAGCGAATTTGAGGTCTCAAGTCACACTGATACAGAGGCTTGTAAGGGGGACGCAAGTTATGAATCTGACATGGAAAGACACCTGACACATGGTTCAATTACTGTGGCCTAGATCATAGCTTGACTTCTAAACAAAGACTTTGAGTCAAGGTTTGAAGATGCCTTAGGACGTTCCTTATTCCGTTCCTCGTTCCGTAGAGTCTGGGTGGCTTCATCAAGGTTTTCGCCTCCAGTATTCTAGGGGGGGTTCGAATGTGTCTTGTTCTCGATACAGAATGCTGTCACTTCCAAAACACAAAATTACTTAAGTTCCACTTGATTGCATGTTCAAGCTTTGCATCTCTTTCTCCTCTTCGAGACTGAACAGGTGGACATGTTAGTGTGATTACATTATTTGATGCATTGCGAAACATCTGCATGTCATCATTTCTGATGCCTTTGCCGCATTTTACGTTCGGGTTACAAGCTTTATATTCGCGACATTCTCTCCATGTCGTATTAGTTGGGCTACCATTGTTAGCCAGTAAGGTCCCACCATTCCACACACAGGAATTCCGATTGCTGATCGGTACGAAACTTTGACATCATTGGCATGAGCGCGGCCACAACTGATAGAAGTTGAATTCCCACCTACCTAGGCAGTATAATTATTCTTGGGCATCACTACTCAGCATCCCGCCTATCCGCTCACTTCGCCGAAAAGCGCCTATCCTTCTCGGCCTTAAGAACTCAACTGAGGAAGCGATGACATTGGAAGACATCAACACTCGTACGGAATTTACCAACATCATCTGACCTTGAATGAGTTAGGCCTGCACGTAACTAGTAAATCATTTATGCTGACTCTCTACAGACATTGATTGAGAAGCCACCCACCACCATACACTTCCACGAGCAATCGCCACATCTCAGAAGTTTTGTACTATCTGGAACCTTTAAATCAAGTCAAAGATGAGTTATGGAATAACGAACAGTATGGTCCTGGTGCTAGTCATCGGCATTGCTGTGTTCGGTATCAACAGCATTCTTGGATGGATCAATCGCGTGCTGGATTTGACATGGGTGGAGTGCGTTGTTGTCAATTGCTAGAATATACAATTTATCTGGAGGTGTGCATCTCTTGTGGCAAGTGCTTTATTCAGGATCTCGGCGTACGTGGGGTGCGCTAAATTACGTAGAATGCCCGAAGACGCATTCGCAACTCCCCCTTGACGCGCCAACATTGCGCAGCTAAATCGTACTGTAGGCACGTATTGGCCGACGTCCAGTCGGAATAGTATCAAAAAAAAAACTGACTCAATGTGAATCAGCGCGTTGTTCCTAGATTGCGGCACAGCTCTACTCCGACTGAAGCCTAATTGGAAACATCACCCCATTGCGTGGGATTCTAACAGTGTTGGGTTACTTCTCATTTTCCCGAACGCCCCTGGGAGAATGCGGCACCACAATTGCATGTGGCGTGGATCGCCTTTCTGAATACTCGGATACAAGCTGCTCCCCCACTGCTCGCATACCTTTTCAACTCGGCCTTTTACGCCTATTTTGCATACCGCTTAGGTATCGGCGTGCAACATGAGTGAAGGCTATGTATCCCCCAGATTCATCCTGAAGGCGACCTCGTTCATGTCCAAATCAACTACGATCATTGCCCTGTTTCTTCTTCTTCCATCCTGCTACTATGTCTACTTGCTTGCTTCATTCTATTCCGCTCGAATCCGCGCCTCTGGCATTCCTCCGAAAGTTCCCCATTTTCTGCCTTTCATCGCTCACACCCGGACATTCGCCCTAGGTGGCAAAGCATTGCGGGATGCTCTTGCGTAATCCATCACCTCTGCAATTAAATGACATATTCCACTAACCGATTTACTTAGGAAACATGCAAACCCAACCCAGCCGATCCGGTTTTGCGGCCTTGGTTTCTCGTTCGCTCTGCTGTCAGGTAAAGATTTAATCTGCAAATCCCTTGCTACGTCAACAGCACAACACCTTGACTGGAACAAGCTGAGTGCTCCCTATTTTGGCAGTACGTTTGGAGCCTCAGAGTGTTTCACCCGGGCAGCATCACTCGACGACTCCGGTGTAGGTGTGAAGCCGTATCCTGGCACAAACGTCCCTTCGAACCACCGGCTTCTTCGGGGTCGACTACTCTTTTTTCACGATGCATTGTCGAAGAAAGGCGTGGATGAGCTCGTCCCGCGTTTTACCGAGAACCTGCGAAGGAACTGTAAGCGAATGGCTCAAGGAGATAAGTGGGTTGAGATGTCTAGTCTTCATTCCGTGGTCAGGGATATTATCTTTCCCGCCATTGTGGACGCCGTCTTTGGTCCTAATTTGTTGGCTGACAGCCCCGAACTTCTGACCATGTTCTGGGAGTTCGACGATTGTACACCGTTCCTTGGTAGAATGATGCCTAACTTTCTCAAACCGAATGCAGCCAAGAGCAGAGATGCCTGTCTTCTAGCAATGAAGAGATGGCGGCGCAGAGCGGAGGAGGAGAGTGCACATGCGAAAGCCGATGGGAGTGCGGAGTGGGACCCGATCTGGGGTATCGGTGCAATAAAGAGGAGACAGAGGGATTACGATGCAGCAGATGGGTTGTTTGATGAGCAGGCGAAAGTCAGTATGGATTTGGAAACACTCTGGGCGTATGTTGCTCCCCAGCCACAAGACCACCATCACAAAGGTGTTGGGTGAGACACATATTGGATTCAAACTAACAAAATCACAGATTCGCCGCAAACATGGTGCCTGCTACAACCTGGCTCCTTTTCCACATCATTTCTTGTCCACAGGTCTTCCAGTCCATCAGATCGGAGATCTCTGCATCCCATGAAGACTTCAGCAGCTTGGCGTTCAACACCGACCTCTTGACTAGCCAACCCCTGTTTCAATCCATGTGGGCGGAAAGCCTTCGTCTCCACGCCTTCTCTCTCATCACCCGCAACGCAAAATCGACCATCTCCCTGGGGCCTTGGACGATACCCAAAGATCAGCAACTCATGGTGTCTACTCAAGTCGAACATTACCACTCTGATTGGGACACAGACATGTATTCAGCATCTACGTTCTGGCCTGAGCGGTTCCTAGTCAAGGATGAGCAAGACCAAAAGACAAAGTTTTCGTTGGAAGGAAAGCATGGGAAGTGGATGCCGTTTTCTATAGGCGAGCATATGTGTCCTGGACGGCATTTGGCAAAGAAAGAGATGTTCGCCACTATAGCAGTGTTACTAGATATGTTTGATTTGGAGTTGTCGTGCCCGAAGGGATGGGTGCCTGAGGATTCTCTTCGTAGGTATGGATACGGAGCTGCGAGACCGAAGCAAGATGTCAAGTTCCGCATGCGAAAGCGCCAGATTTGAGCAGCTCATTTTACTCACTTGGATGAATTGAACGTATTCGCAATGTCTTCTTGTGTCAAAGGATCGCCGGTTGTTTAATTACTGGATCATGGTAAAAGAAAATTCTGATCTATGAATTGAATAGAATTCTTCGCCGTTCGTACACGTTGAACATCAACTCATTCGTCCTAACAGACCCGGCATATCTTTATACAACATTCTGCAAACGACTCAATGAGGAACAAACCCTGGCCCCTTAGCTGAAGGATGGAAATACACCGCCTTCTCAATGCTAAACTCATGAATTCCCCATATCGAATTCGACTGGCCCCAGCCCGATCCCTTCACTCCTCGAATTGGCGCGCCCGCTATCCAATCATTAGCCATCGCTCACAATCCAGTAAACTAGAAGAACAATGAGGATTTGCTTACCTGAATCACTCGGCGTCATGCCATTGATCTGCACCTGGCCGTACTCCAGCTCCTTTGCCACATCAAAAGCCCGTTCCCAACTCTTGCTATGAACTGCAGCACTCAACCCATAACTTGAATTATTGGCCTTCTTGATAGCATCTTCATCGTCTTCTGCTATGTAAACACTAGCGGACGGACCAAATGTCTCTTCATCCCAGATGCGCATGTCAGGGTTGACATTTGTGACGAGTGTAGGCTTCAAACTAGTTTCGCTTAGATACTCTGGTCCACCGATGAGGAATTCTGCGCCCTTCTGTTGGGCATCGACGAGAACATCGTGGGCATGGGTCGCAGATTGGAGAGTTACGGCGTTGCCAGCAGGGGGCAGCTTAGACATAGTCGCCGCCAGAATGGAGATGAATTTGGGGTAGATGGATTTGTGGACTATGATGCGTTCGGTTGAGAAGCAGAGTTGGCCGTGGTCAGCGACCGCTTTGTGCAGGTTAGCAGATTGTAGGATGTAGGAATAGAAGATTAAGAGACGTACCACCCATAGCACACATGAACGCTGCTTTCTCAAGATCAGCATCTTCAAGCACAATCGCTGGACCCTTGCCTCCCAGCTCCATCAAGATCGGCTTGAGGTATTTTGCGCACACTTGACCGATCTGGCGTCCAACCTGAGCACTGCCAATAAAATCAACCTTCCGAACGGCTGTGTGGGAGACGACGGCTTCCACGACAGAAGGCGCATCTTCGCGTTTGGCTTGGATGACGTTTATGACACCTGAAGGAATGCCAGCTTCTTCAAAGCATTCTACTAAGAGGTGATGTGTACGAGGACACAGTTCGGAGGCCTTGAGCACAATTGTACAGCCGGCTGCTAGGGCCATGCTGATGGCCCGAAGGGGCAGAATCACAGCGCCGTTCCACCTTACTACGTGTCAGTGATACCCCTCATAGGTACTGCATGGGAGTGCTTACGGGGGAATGACCAACACAACACCAATCGGCTCCCTCACAGTGACCGTCAATCCACCCATCTCCTCCCCATTCGGTGCCGTCATTCTCTGTGTCACGCTGCCTCTGAGCTCACTGGTAGCTGCTGCAATCTCCCTGACATACAACACCCCAGTTATGATATTGAACCCAGCGAATTGCCCAGGGCAACTCGTTTCTGCAACCTGCGATCCGACAATTTCTTGGCCTCGACGCTCGAGGACATCTGCAGCTTTGAGAAGAAGGGTGCGTCGATGCGCTGGAGAGGTTTTGCGCCATGATCTGAAAGCTGCGGCGGCTGCACCACAGGCTTGAGTTGCAGCCGTGGGAGAAGCGGATACTGCGTAGTGGATGGGAGTATTCTTAATAGAAGATATGACGGGGAAGAGGGCAGTGGTGTCGATCGGCTGGGCGGTTTTGTTGATCCAAAGAGGAACGACTGGGAGGTCGCCCAGGCTCTTACTGTCCGCGAAGGGCATATTGAATTTCGGATAGACTTGGTGAATGCAAAGCAGAACTAATCGGTGGAGTTGTCGATGTAAAGACAGTGATCCAAATTTCTTTTATACAAATACACAACATTTCAACTACGGCAACCCACTCCCACAGAATGCCTCTCCGGGTTCCTACTCAGCACTATTTCCGACCAGCAGTCAGGCTCCCAACAGATTTGGACGGCGCCGGCTGTATAGATTCCACATTAAATCCGCGCTACGGAGGCCTTGGCGCGCTGTGCGCGAGACAACGAGACGCCGAACGAGCGAGCGAGCGAGTTCACGGAACGGCGAACTTGGACGGACAGCCAATGGCGGATAAGCACGCATAGCCAGCTGAGCATACGTTCATCTGCGTGTTTTCCCAAAAGTGCTAAAATGTGATTGGAAAAAAGATTCGATTCTGGTATGCTGTGTGGAGGTTTCGTTGGAGGCAAGTCAAACAGCACTATCTGCTTCTTCTCAACCTACCTATGTATTATCAATCCCTACATCAGCGCAAGATAGGTGCTATTCCACACTCGGTATAACTTACCATATCCGAGCATAACAAACAGGTCGATTGCGGTCGTCACAGAGTATAGATGCGTCGTTCTGAGCTTCATGTCACAAAACACTTCAAAGGCTGCTGACAAGAAATCGAGGTATCCATAACACGTACAGCCGACTCTGCAAAACCAAGCCCATCCACAAAACTCCAAGAAATGCACACCGAACGCCAAATTTTGTAGGCAACCCAAAAGTTGAATTCCATCAATTTTCTTGATGGAATACCCTCTACACCCTTATTAAAACTGAATTCTAACATCCTCCTCTTGCTATAGGTATTGTTTAGGGTACATAGGCCTATTATAGTTATTTCTATCTCTTTAAGATAAAAACTCTATATATAGCCTATATACTCCTTATTTAGTTTCTATTTAGAATAAGAACTTAATAAAAAGAATATAGTAGGAGATAGGGGTAGTACTATAAGGCCCTAGTACTATATTTATATATATATATTTACTATACACTCTAATAATAAGGTAGAGTATACTCTATATAACTCTACTACTATTACTAGACCCCTAGTACCTATACCTACACTACCTATTTAAACTTTAAGAGGTTTCCCCTTTAAGGTTTTACTCCTAAGGATATAAGAGATAGCTATATTATATATAGATAATTACCTTATTATACTCTCTTAATAGTATAGTATTAGTCTAGATATAGACTACTAGTCTAAGGAAGGAGGATAGTATAATATAGTAAGGGATTTTTAAATAGTGGAAGGACTTTATAGGACAGGCTTACAACTTAGCAAGCAGCTATAAACATAAACTGCCTTCCTTTGAGCTTAGCACGTCCTATATACCCCCCAGGAGGTCTTTGTACATAGATACATCCGGACGAAAATAACAATCAATCAATCAATCAATCAATCCAAGAAATGCACCGCATTTCACATGTTGCCCTGCTCCACATCGTCTACTCATCGAATCATATCACCATATCTCATTTCACCCAAGTCAAAGCAAGCCCTGATTCCCATGTTCTCCCTAGATCCACTTAGAGCTTATACACCATCCCATCGCTGAACATGATCTTATTCTGCTCACTCAAGGCCTCCAAGGCCTTCTCCGCCTCCGCCTTTTCAAAGGGCGCTTCCCGTCCAATCCTGGTATTCACTGCTGCGATCAGGGGTTCCGCATCTGCCGTATCGTTCACAAATAATGGGCCGTCGATCAATTTACCCAGAGCGGCCTGGAAAACTCGCAGACGTGCTGGAGAAATTGTCTGACTTTCTTGCGACTCTGTTTGTGTGGCGGGCAGTTGAGAAGCTGGAAGTGAGGACGCAGCACTGAGTTGCGAACTCGGTCCTGCTGTCGATTTGGCCCTTGCGGTGCTGGTGCGTTGCGTTGTGCGCTGCGTTCTGGGTGTGAGACGATACAAGTCCTCGTTGGCCGCTTCATCATCTTCCTCTTCGTCCGCCGCTGGTGTTGGCGCAGTACCTGCCTGCCTGGTCCTTGCACTGCGGCCAGTGGTTCGGCTGGGGGCGGTCGTTTGGGGCTCATCACCGTCGTCGTCGTCGTCGTCGTCGGAGCTGTCCTCGTCTGTAGACATCGCATCTGGGTCCCGTGTCACCTTCCTCCTCTTCTTACGGTCGTCTTCAACAACCTCCTTGAAGAGAGCGAAACGGAGAATCTGCTCGGCAATCTCTGCATCCTTCTGGTCCACACGCTTCGATAGACGAGATTTGGCATGTGCCGTGGAGAGACGAATCAGCGTTTCCAGTGTACGTGCAGTGATTGGCGAAGTGCGTCGGGTACCTGCGTCTAACTCGTCATTGCGGAGAGCAGAGTAGGCGGCTACGATATGATCCGCAGCCCCCTTGGTGAGGATGGGCTTCTCGCGCTTCGCGTACTGGATGTATTTTTTAATAAAGGGAATCGATAAGACTTCAGTCCTTCGAGAGCTGCCACGACCAACTGTGATGGTAACTCCGGAGTGCAGCATGGGGTTGAACTTCTCATAGACATCGGTGGGGCGGTTGCTGTCGGTGTCTGTCTCGAGGCCAACGCCGAGCAACTGTGCGCCTTCCTCACGCACCGGAGCGCCATCCTCGGTGCCAGGCTGGCGGTAGCGGTGCATGCGAAGGACGTGCTCCGAAATCTGGCGGTCGCGGGCGTCCTCGATGTCGTCGGTCACGACGAAAAGCAAATCGAAACGGGAGAGCAGGGAGTCGGGAAGCGCGATGTTACGATGGGGATCCTTGTGGATGTCGTATTGGCCGAAAATGGGATTGGCGGCAGCAATGACGCTGCAGCGAGCATTGAGCGAGGTGTGGATCCCGGCCTTGGCGATGGTGACGGTCTGTTGCTCCATGACTTCGTGGATGGCGACGCGATCCACATCGGACATCTTGTCGAACTCGTCGATGCACACCACGCCGCGATCTGCGAGCACCATGGCACCCGCCTCGAGGCGACGCTCGCCGGTCTCCTTGTCCTGGGTGACAGCAGCCGTGAGACCAACGCCGGACGAGCCACGACCGGTTGTGGCGATGGCGAGAGGCGCCGTGTTGAGGACGAAGCGGAGCAGCTGGGACTTGGCCGTGGACGGATCGCCGACCATCAGGATGTTGACGTCGCCGCGAAGATGCGTGCCGTTCTCCAGGTTCTTCTCCTGGCCGCCCAGCAGCAGCAGCAGAATGGCCTTCTTGATGTAGTCATGGCCGTAGATGGACGGCGCCAGCGATTGCGACAGCATCTCGAAGACGCGCTTGTTCTTCGAGATTTTGTTGATGTTGCGGACGTCGGTGTCGGTGATGGTGGCCTGGGCGATGCCGCCGCCGGACTTGGACGAGAGCAGGATGATGTTGTTCGCAACAATGAGGGTCCGAAACGTGGCGCTGCCCGACGACGCGTTGCGGTTGCCCAGCGAGCGGTACACGCCCACGAGCTGGATGCGGTCGCCCGGCTTGACGCGGTCCACGAGGTCGTCGTCCATGAGCACGTCAACGGAGCGCGGCAGCTGGCCGGCGGGCGCCCGCTCGGGCATCTCCTGGATCGAGATGGATTGGTGGTCGCGGTACGTCGAGTAGCCGTACTCGGTCACGAGCTGCCACACAGTTAGTACAGCCACAAGAAGCTCTCGGGCGTGAGCATGCGTTGTCTACGCACCGGGTTGCCCTCGTCGTCCTCGGTCGGATACACGCTCGTGCTCGCGGCACCCATGGTCATGGTCTGGTCCTGGTACTCGCGGTAGTGGAACTTCTGCTTGTTCTCGCTGTAGTGCACGCTCTTGACCACCTTCGGCCGCACGAGCGACGTCTTCGTCACAATGCCCTCCAGCGACACCATGTGGTTGAGATGGCTGGAGCTGAGCGTGCGCGGGTTGCACGAGTACTCGCCGAAGCTGCCAATGTAGGCGCAGTAGTAGACGGCGTCGTCGTCCGACTCCTTCTTGGGCCGGTCTGGGAGCGTCTTGATGATCCCTTTGAGCGCCTCGTCGAAGGCCTCGACGTAGTCGTATGGCTGGTCCAGCAGGCCGGTGGCCAGCTCGCGATTGTGCGTCCGGATCTCGTCTAGGCTGACCTGCACGGTCTTAGCAGGCTTCCCGCGTCTGTCTACAGGCGCAACATACCGTGAGCCTCTTCAGCCCGCGGTTCAGCATCACCAACATGTCCGGCCGGTAGCTACAGAAATCAGCGAGCGGCGCTTCAGGCGCACGGGCGCACGGGCACACTCGGCCTACCTGCGTGCAGACACTTCACCTGTGGCTCTGTCAGTCCAGGCGGCTTCACAAAAGATACGACGACGTACTTGGATCCAGAAATTCCTGCGCAAGCCGCAGACGCCGGTTCTTCTCCTCATCTCTGATGGGCGCGGCCATGGCGGGGAAGCGTCGAGCAGTGAGCCGCTGAATTGGCTATGATAGGGCGAAAGAGTCCTCAATGAGCACTCGGAAAAGGGTGTCTGGACGGCGTGGCTATCGTGAGGGGGCAAATGGTCACAATGCAGCGGCGTGTGCAGAGAGGGGTGACTTGGGATTTGGCGAGGAGCGCGTCGTCAGGTGGTTGATGATCTGTGCACCGCACTTGGCGCGTTTTCTCGCGTCAAGCCCCTTCTCCATCCATTTTGAGACTAGCGCCATAAGTATGGCAGCCTCATCAGCCTCATCAGCCTCATCAGCCTCATCAGCCTCATCAGCCTCATCAGCCTCAAGCCTGAAAGGTTCGCCTCGCCAATCTCGAGCCCGGAACCCCGAACTCCGACTCCAAACTATTCGTTACAACTGGAATAACTAGAAGTTGATAGTGCGGAAAGCCACATCAGGCATCGCCCTGCACTCGCAGCGGTGGACTTACACTGCTTGACCCCAAAGGATGGACCGTAGGCATCGACGAGAAGATGGTCAACCACGAAATACCTCTCCCAAGTCCAAAACAGTGCTCTGTCCAGATGAGACACATGCACGGCCGTGTGGTGTACTCGGCAGCTCTCGCTTCACTAACCTACTCCCATTTCAGAGCAGCTCCTCTCTTGATTCTAGCTAGCCTCCTTCGTTGACGAAGCCCATGGTCGTCAACCATGCCCCTGTGCCTACAAATTTAGCATCCCTCTTACTACACCATGCGTTACCTTATCCGTACAACTACAGCCGGTCTACTCCAGCTACTTCGTAACTACGATCGTGCACTGCGGATTTAAGACGGACCTCTAGTCTCCCGTCTGCCCATAAAAGAGCTGGACTACCTGCAGTCGGAAACATCATCTCAACCTCGCCATCACTCAACTCCCCCATCATGTCTCCCAAAGTGTTTCTCATCACCGGTACCTCATCTGGCCTGGGACATCAGTACGCAAAAACAGTACTCGCACAAGGCCATTACGTCATTGCAACCGCCCGCAATGCCTCCAAGCTATCCGTCGAAGGTGCCAACGCAGACAACAGTCTCTACGTCAACCTTGACATAACGAGCCAGGAGTCAGTTGACAAGGCCTTTGACAAAGCCATCAACAAGTTCAAGAGGATCGACGTTGTCGTGAACAACGCCGGCTATGCCCTTTGTAGCGAATTCGAGTCCATGTCCGAGCGACAGATCCGAATGGAGATGGAAGTCAACTTCTTTGGCGTACTCAACGTCACACGAAAGGCGATAGAGGTCATGCGGGAATTGAAGACTGGCGGTCTCATTCAGCAGATCAGTTCCGTCTTCGCTCATTTGGGTAGGTGGATAATGGCCCACTACAAGCGCACACCTGACATGCTACAGGTTACCCAACCTTCTCAATGTATTGCGCGAGCAAGTGGGCACTCGAAGGGTTCACACAATCAATCGCAGGAGAGATGAAGCCAGAGTGGGGAATCAAGTTCACCCTCATTGAACCAGGTGGCTTCAGGACCAACTTTGCAGGTGCCAGCATGGAATATGGAGAGAAAAAGCACCCGGCGTACGACCACATCGACACACAGGCTACCATGGAAATGCTAAGGCCTATCTTTCCCGGTGATCCCGTCAAGGGGGCAAAAGCCTTCTATGACTTGGCAGTAATGGATGATCCGCCACTCCAGATTGTAGTTGGCAGCGATGCCTACACAAACCTGACTAACAGTTTAGAGGGCCACCTGGAGCAGCTGAAGAAGTATGAGACGCTAAGCAATAGCACCGATGCAGACAATTAGGTGTCAGCCAGTCGGGCGCCCTGGTGGTACTGGAACAAACAGTTCAGCAAAATAGCAGCAATGGGACGATCCCACATCTGCTACTCTTCACCGCACATTTTGTACAACCAGCGAGGATCTATTATTGCTTAGCAAATGCAAACATTTAGGCTAGCATCAGTCTCCCATCGGTGTCACGTGGCTGATTGACCATTCTTCGCAATCAAAGTATCGCCTCAGCAACCTCCACATGAGTATGAGGACTGTTCGCCATTGTTCATTTGCAAAGCCGACTCCGCAACGAGTGACTCTACGTTGGCCTTGGCAACCAGCATTGTCGGTGAGGAAGAACGCTCAAAACCGGGATATGCCTTTCGGCTGGCCGCATCAGACAACGTTGCGCCCCGGAGGAACTGGGATCCGACGCCCAAACTCATTTCAGACCTCACCCTATCCCTGGGCCTCCTTTATGTATCCTTTTTGCGATGCTGTCGACAACAATTTCCAATATATTTATCATAGAGGTCGACCCCTCCAGTAAAATGGACAATCTCTCAATGTTTCAGCATAAATTTAGCCACATGAGTACACGATCTTGAAAAGAGTGGCTTTAAAATCGCTAACCTCCTCTCTCCTCATTCTCCTCAGAAATGTGAGTCCAACGAACGTCGAGCACGTTTACAGAGTATCACAATTGACGACCACTCTTCAGAATCTGCTGATCTGTGACATCATTTCTACCCACCTACTCATGTTCTTCTCTAGGTTACCAACGAAGGGTCGTTGGTCTCTCACACCTCCCAGCTCTCAAAATGCTACAGGGGGTATGCTGACCTCGTCAAGCTGCTTGGGCAACTTAGTTAATCGGGGTCCCTGGCGATTTTGCGGCTAACATCGACCGAATGGACAAACATTGTCACAGCCCAGGACATCCAGGTCACCCAAGATGCTTGGATCCGCCCAGAGTACTTTTTGAGTAAAGGCTTGTCGACGTGTTGTCGCTGCGTATGAGGGGTAGGTTGTGGGGCTCGATACCTTCAATATAAGAAGGACGCACTTCCCAATCCAGAATGCATTCGATCTCGGCCATACTACCTATACCCTACTATAATCATCTATCGCACCCGAACCATACCAAAATCTAATCCCTACATCAGTGTCCAATAATCTCCGAAGTTGAATGAGAAGTTTACCAATGTTGCGCCATTTGGTTCTTTCTCTTGGGTGGATTGCGACAGCACTTATCACTGCATCCCCAATCTATCGACGAGATGATGTTCAATATCCAGACCCAGAACCATGCACAGGGAACTGTACATGGATACATGATCCCAGTGTCATCAAGGAAAACGGAACGTATTACCGTTTCTCGACATCTGGGAATATTGCCATTGCTACTGCGCCGACCATGGCGGGGCCTTGGAAATATGAGGGTGCATTATTAGAGAATGGTACTTCAATACATGTAGTTGACTACCAAGACATATGGGTGGGTTTCTTTTCCAACTCCTTCATTCACTCCAATTACTCCGATGGACTCTCTATTCTCGGCCCTATCGCCCTCAACTTCCATATCTAACAGTCACTGCAGGCTCCTGATGTAACAAAAATCGGCTCGACATTTTATGCCTACTATTCCGTCTCCGCCATTGGACTGCAAAACTCCACCATCGGCCTCGCAACATCTACATCCCTTCTCCCTGGAACATGGACGGATCACGGTTCCATCAACCTCCCCACTTCTTCTCAATACAACCTAATAGACCCTTCCATCTTCCGGGAATCGTCGGATTCGCCCATCCATTTCACCTTCGGGTCATACTGGGACGACATATTCCAGGCTACCTTACCCGCTAACACCCCTCCAATCGATCTAAAAGGAAGATGGGAAAGCGGTAACGGCGAGGGTATCCAAGTCACCAACCTCATCCGCAACACGACCGTCGGCGAAGCCGTAGTAGAAGGCGCCTTCATGTTCAAGCTGCCCTCTCTAACCAGCGGCTCCTCCCCTTCAACACCAACCTTGACCCCCAGCAACAATTCCACCTCCAACTCAACCTCCACCAACAGCACCATATCCCTACCCTACAAATCCTCAAAATACTACTACATGTTCTTCTCCTCGGGAAACTGCTGCTCGGACCCCAGCGCCTACCCCGGCTCTGAATACAAAATAATGGTGTGCCGCTCCACCTCCGTCTCCGGCCCCTTCCACGACCAATCCAACAAAAACTGCCTCACTGAGAGCGGTGGGACCATAATAATGGCGAGTCACGGGACTGTGTATGCGCCGGGCGGACAAGGGGTACTCTGGGAAGAAGACAAGAAAATGGCGGTGATGTATTATCATTATAGTAAGAAAGAACCGGGGATGATATGGGGGCGTGCAGCGCAAGAGCTAACAGATGAGATAGTTGAACCGGGGTTTGGGTATAGGGCCGAGGACTTTAAATTTGCGTGGAATTATTTGGATTTTGGGAGCGGGTGGCCGGTGGTGGTGGCTGCGTCGGTTGGGTAATTTTTATAGGGGGTTGGTAGATAGGCTTGGGATAGACAAAGATAAAAGGACGGGTCAGGGTCTTCAGAGGACGGTACTGGGGAAAGGGTACAGGAGCGGTTGAGATTTTCAGTGTGGGATTTTGGAGTTGGTGGGAAATGGGCACGCTGGCATGTGTCACGAGATTACGACTTAATGATTAGGACGTTAGGTTTTCTGTTTAATGCATTTCTAGGGGAATATATGTACATCGGCAGCATGATGAAGGTTGGACAGTTTGCATACTGTATCTGGCACGGATATAACGGATTGGAATTGAGCAATATTGTTTAATGAATAGATTGCATTTGAAGCAGTTGCTATCACGAAGTAATACTATCCAATAACACATCTGCACGAACATCATTATGTTTCAATATCAAATGTTCATTCCTCCATATCACTTCCTCCTCCTCCTCCTCCTCCTCCCCTACTCGTCCTCAAATACGCCCCCCAATCTGTTCTCCCATCCCGTTCATCATCTATCCCCATAACCCCATCTCCCTCACTCCACCCACTCCACCCATCCAATCCAAACAAATGCCTCATAGTTGGTCTCCCATGCGGACAACTCCACGGCTTATCCATTTCACCCATATGTCTAATCACTTTCTCCATCTGCTTCCCTGTCATCGTCTTCCCGACCATGACGGAGCTTCTACAGGCCCTGCTTGCCAACAGCTTCCTTACTTTGCTCGGCCGCGGTATATACTTGACTGAGTCGAGGGATGAAGATGGTGGATTGTCGATGAGAAGGGCGAGGAGTTCTTCCAGGTCAGTAGGGGTGAAGGTTACACCTTTCGAAGTTGGGAGAGATGTAAGCTTCGCTCGATAACCAGCCGTTGCTTGCTCCTCTGCTGGAAGGAGTTCGACGACGAAACCGTTTGCTGTGAGGGAATATTCATTCCCTAATATGACCTCTTCTTCTACTGCTGTGAGCTCGAGACCATGAGGATGAACCAGTCTTTGTGATTCGAGGACCGTCGTTGCGGAAAGACGCTCAAAATTGTATTTCTCATCTGAGGCGTGTTGGTCGATGATGAAGAGATCCGGGGTAGGGGAGAGGGGAGATGGGGGGCGGACGGCGAGGATAAAGCCGAGGTTGAATTGGCCAATTATCCGCATAGCGTGGAAATCGGATTTTGTAACCGTGAGAGACAGCCGTTCTTCTGGATTGGAGGTGTTGAGTTGGGTGTTTGATGGCACGTTCGTATGGACAAGATCATCGGCTGTTGAATCCAGTTCAAGACAAGCGTCATCGATGCTCCTCATATGGTGCGCTATATTTGTGACAGAAGTCTCAATGAATTTCGTAAGGCCGAATGTGTGATGCTTTCGCTTTGAGGCCTGTAAGAGTCTGTTCGCTCGTTTGAGGTTAAAGTCGGTTGGACGTGCAGCAGCCTCCTCGGCTTCCGCAATCAATCTCGCAATCCTGGCCTCTTCCCGCAACTTCTTCTCAGCCTCGTCGATGTATTCCGTATCAGACCCCGACTCTTCAACTTGGGGGGGCGCCTCTTCATCATTCTCTTCTTCGTCACCAGCAGGCACTGGGGGCGGCATAGGCAGCTCGCTAGAATCTTCAAAAACATCATCTGTACTTGAAACAGTAGTCCCCTTCCGATTGTTCAAAGAGGGTGAATCGGCTGCGGACACTTCCGGCATACTACTCTCGGGTGCAGCATCTTCCTGCTCCTCCTCATCCTCCTCATCACCAACGTCCATCTGTGTCCCAGGAGCCGCGAATCCGAGAAGGCTTTTCATGATCGACGGCCTTTTCGGTGTTTGACTCAGTGGCCTCCCACTCAGTGAGAACTTAGGGGTGTGGATACGAGCTCGTTTTGATGCTCTTGTCTCGCTACCGATAGTGGAGACAGTCGTGGTGTCACCAACGGTGATGATGGCCTGTCGGATTGGAGTGCGCATTGGGCGCATCCTGTCGAATGCGTTTTGAATGGTGCTCTGCGTTGACCTCTTCTGGGGCGTCCTGATTGCAAGGATACGCTCTTCCTCCTCTTCACTCTCATCAGAAACTTGTGAGCGCGAGAGCTGGTCCTTGGCCAACAGCTTCGCATGCTGTGATGCTATCTGCGCATTGAACTCTTGCACAGTCCGAGTGATTGCTGGTGAACGTGGAAGAGGAGGAGATTCACTTCGTTCCGGCACAAAAAGAGGTTCCTCGTCTACAGTCTCTTCGGTGACGGGCTCCGGTCGTTGTGGTGCATCGCGTTTCTCGTGGGAAAGAGTTCGCTTCGGCTTCGGAGGATGGTGAAGGGTCCTCTCTTCAGTGTCTCTCCCAGCGAAGCGCTCAATAAGACTAGCTTTAATGAAGCCAGGTTGTCGAGGCTCTTCCACAGATGCTGGAGATGTCGGAGAATCGTCCTCTCGTTCGACCACGCGATCCGATGCCCCAGCAAGTATTGTGCGTTCCTCGTCAACCAATTCAGTACTTTCGCGTTGTTGGGTCACGGGAGGTCTAAATGATGGCAGCTTTTTCCCCAGAAGCTGGGCGTGCGGGACGCTCTGGTCATGGCCCTCAAAGAGCTCTACCAAGGCGTTCTTGAGGCTCTCCAGCAACGCCGTTTGATCATGCAACATGATTGTCCTCTTGTCCGGCGACACATTAACGTCATAGGCATTTGTATCAAGCTTCAGATCCGCGAATATGAATGCTGACTGAGTAATGTTGTAGGACTTGTAAACATCGGAAAAAGCTTTGGAGACCTGAGGGAGCGCACATGGTCTCGAGTTGACAAAGAACATCTGGCGGTCTGGGGTCTGTCGCCCTTCGCCAACGACGGGGCGAGAAATGTGGCCTACAATACAGACCTCGCGCGCGCCCGTGTCGTCCTGGGTGCTCCAGTTGCGTGCGCTTTGAGTTGCACCAGGACGATTGGATGGGTCCATATCGAACTTCAGATCGAGTGGGATCAACGAAAGCAGGGTCTTGGCGCCGTACACGTTGGCGATGTTCTCCTTGGTGTTTGGATTCGAGTTTGTCGCGAAAGCCGTAGTCTTCTTCCTGCTCGTTCATCAGCAGCCCACCACGTGACCTGGAATATGGTTGCTCACCCCTTCGGTATGCGGTTGCTCACCGTGAACTTGACGCCCACGCTGATGCACGCATACGCATGCAGCAGGTGCAGCACCTTCTTGTACTCCCTCGCGATCGTCTTCTCCAGCTCTTTCCGCCTCACGGGCAAATTGTAGAACAGGCTGTCCACCACGACCGTTGTCCCCTGCTTTGCGGCCATGACGGCCGTGCCCCGGAGTTTGCCCGAGACCTCAAAGTCGAGCCTCGTGCCCTTGGCTCCATCGGCGGCACGGGCGGTGACGATGTGGAACTTGGAGAGCGCGCAGAGGGAGGACAGGGCTTCGCCGCGGAAGCCAAACGTCTGGAGCGACGAGAGATCATCGTACGTCGAGAGCTTGGAGGTGTAGTGTTTGAGGCCGATGGTGTCGTAGTCGGCGGGCGAGATGCCAGACCCGTTGTCCTGGACCTCGATCGAGTCCAGGCCGTGGTTCTTGAAGCGGACCTCTACGCTGCTGTCAGCATGGCTCCCTAGGGCTCGGCAACCACGATGCGAATAGGCCGTACCGATCGAGGTGGCGCCTGCATCGAGGCCGTTTTCGACCAGCTCTTTGGCGACGGAGCAGAGGTCGACAATGACCTGTCCGGACTGGATTTGGTGCACCTGGAAATCGCATCAGCACGCATCACAACATACACGAACGGCAGCGCCCACAGAGCGACTCTCGATGGCCTTGATGGTGGCCATGTCAACCCATGCCCATATGTCGTGGTGGCGCGACGACGGGGAGACGCGATGTCACACACTTCACGCGTTGCGGGGTCGGCCAATCAGAAGCATTCACCACCGACAATTCTCGGCTTGTAGAAAACGACATCACATGACCTTCACTATCCAGCAGCCTCCTTCTAGCCAATCTTTTCCTTCATCTCCGTCTGCAACGCCCGCAGCTTGTCCACGGCCGCCTGCTCAGGGCTCGTCTCCTGGCCCAGCATTTTGCTTG
Source organism: Amniculicola lignicola CBS 123094 (assembly GCA_010015725.1). Classification (NCBI taxonomy): domain Eukaryota; kingdom Fungi; phylum Ascomycota; class Dothideomycetes; order Pleosporales; family Amniculicolaceae; genus Amniculicola; species Amniculicola lignicola. The sequence continues at coordinate 27,111 of ML977664.1, read as the reverse complement.
CATACGCCACCAATCCCACATCGCCCTGCTCGAGCTCCCAGAAGTTTCCTAGGTCAGAGTATATCATCTGACCATGACGCTTCGTATCCGCCATGAGCACCGTTACTGAGCGCGCAACCACGTCCGCAGACTGAATACCATCCGGTCCCACGATGCCGCGGATTGAATCCGGCACGATGCCTGTGCTGGTCCAGGAGGGGGCAATGGCGTTGATGCGGACATTGGGGATGAAAGGGTGGAGGGTGAGGGAAAGGGAGCGGAGGAGGCCTGGGTCGTTAGTTGGATTCATGGTCGTTGGAAGATTGCTTCCTACCCGTGACTGCGTGCTTGGTGGTGGCTGGAATTGGGTCAGCGTTGCATTTTCATCGCTATTAGTGCACGCTTACTGTAGTCAGTTGGAGCGAAAGGCCTGAAGCCTGGCGGACATTAGTGACAGATGAAGGTGACATGAATGTGGCCAGTTACTAGATCCCGAGCCAGTCATGACAATGCTCCCACCATTCGCGTTTTGCTTAATGTAGTGTATCCCCAACTTCACCGTATACATGACGCCAATCAAATTGATGTTGATCGTCTTCAGACTCGGGGCCAGGAGATCGCCGTTCTCGTCTACGTCGTCTTCGAGCAACAGCGTGGACGGACTGATGCCTACCGCATGTGAGATTCTAGCTGTTGCAGAACATGTTGGGTACGCATTTACCGGCATTTGCGAAGACGTGGTGAACTGCGCCATATTCCTCTTTGACTGCTTTGAACAAGCCAATCTGCTCTTGCCAGGACGCAACATCAGTCTTTCTGAATGGGACTTTGAGATTCTCGGACTCGGGGATTGGGTTCAGGTCACTGGCGAAGACTTTGGCACCATGTTGCAGAAGACGTTTGACTGTAGCCAGGCCGATGCCCGAAGATGCACCTTGAGCCGTGTTAGCAACGGGCAGATAACTCGTAATGGAATGCCGAGGTACCTGTCACTACGACCACTTGATCTTTGATAGATTCAAGGTCACGATCCGAGATGGTAAAGCTAGTCATGTCGAGCGAAACTACGTATGTAAGACAGATGCTGTAGGCAAAGAGCTACTGCAAGTTGGAGAAACAAATCAGTGACAGTGAGGAAGCCATCCTAGCTATTAAGTAAGATTCCGCCATCATTCCGGACGAGAGTCGCATCTTGAAAGTAGATACCTAGGTTGCGGTGTAGGAGTACATACCCCGCAATGCAGAAGCCCTCATCGGGAACTGCAGGTCTCGGCGTTCACGCACATAGTCTAGGGAACATTCCACGCTAGGAGCTCGTACGAGGCAATGTGGATACCTCGGTGGATGGAGATAGAGTTGTATATCACGCGAGGTGTTTTGAATATCACCACCCAAGTATGGTTTCGGAACTTTGAAAGGGCACGACGGAAAAGCGACCCGTCCAAGGATTGCTGATGCATTTCCCCTCAATTGTCGAGTAATCAGAATATATGCCAGATGTTGCGTGCATATAGCGACTTGCCTTGTCTCCCCAACTGGGCTCCACGTTGCCGGAAACTTCCTGGCTGAATCGAGGATATGGCAGAGGGCGATATGGCGTCATTCGATTTGGCTGCGTTTGGGTGGCCAGATGAATTGCAGGCCTTTCAAGAACCGCCTCCTCCGCCTCCTCCTCCACCTCCGCCTCCACCACGCCCACGTCCACGTCCACGACCGCGCATGCCGCGCATTCCCCCACGATCCCCCCCTCCACGGTGATGATCGCCGCGCGACCCCATTCCTCCTCGGCCGCCCCTGTGGTCTCCCTGGCCTCGCGCCTGTTGCTGGTCCTTGGCGGCCTGGACGACTTTCTCAGGTAACCGCATAAATTTAATCTGAATGCTACAATGAGTCCGAGGTGGGATTGAGCTGGGGGGAAATGGAGAGACTGACCGAACTGCCGCGGACATAGAACTCCTCCATCTGGAAGAAGGTGTCGCCGTCCTTCCCAGTCAGGACGACTTTGATGAGGATGAGGTTCATAAAGGTGTCGTTGCTGAGCAGCGTGCCGTTGACCGTCTCGCCGCTCTTGAGCTCGACGAGGATGCCCTGGCCTTGGGCGGCCGTCAACATGCCGAGGGGAAGCTGTCCATCACCATCAGCCCGGACACACCGTCACCAGAGGGAGAGGGGGGGTCGCGGGGTGACGCACCATAATGGTCGCAGAGCGGACCGCGCCGCAGATGCACGCGGGGTGGGACTCGGGGGGGGGGAGGGTGGCCGCGCAGAGCAAGCGCGTGTGTTTGGGGAATTGGCCGGGGGAGGCTGTGCGTGCGGCGGGTGGAATGCGTGGACGAGCGTGGTGGTCGAAGGTGAGGTCGTGGCCGTGGCATGGAAACAAATCCGCAGTGGAGCTTGGACCACTCGCGTACCTCCAGGGCTGGTTGGGGGGGGGGGCCTGGGAAGCGCGACTGCACGTCACCCTTGCACTCGTCTCGCTCCTCCCAGCGAACGGCTTCCTGTCGGCTCATTCGCTGGGCTTTGGTGCATTCGACATCTTCGCAGTGCTGCAGCGCCCATGCAGCTGGCAGTCACATCAATCTACATGGTAACCGTTGGGCGCTTGGTCTTTCGAACATGCTCCAGGCACCGCACCGCGTTGGAGTGCGGAACGAGAGCCGAGAAGGCCAAAACAACGCGCTGAAGTTCTTTGATATGCAAGACATGGTGGTTTTCACAGCTAGTTACCGAGAAAAACATGGAAATCAGAGAAAGCAACGGTGCAGATGCAGATGTACCATCAGAGCGCGCCGAATCGGGATACATGGACCGACCACCGACCACCGACCACCGCCCACCAATCGCCGAGGCGGGGTCCACCTGATACTGTAGCCTCTGCATCTCCACGAGCGAGCGCGCGCGCGCGCGCAAAGGCAACACAAACCACGCGATTTCGTCTGCTGAAACGCTGCCGTTGCTGTCCCGCCTCCAGTTCGTATTGAACCCGCCGTCTCTCGTGCCATCTGCGCGCTGAATCGTGACTTTGGTGCTCAGCCCCGCTGTATGCGGGAGGACACGCGTCTTCCGCTGCCGGAACAGTGCTGACTTCCACGGCCTTCTGCGCCCTGTAAAACACCCCTCCGCCCTCTGGCTGCCTGGTGCCTGATTTTCGAGAGGGATACGCTGTTCTGTCTCTTTGCTCTCCTGCCTCCGCCGTAGTGCCTATATGCCTTCGTAGTTGCCGGTGCTCGTGCTGACGAGACGTTCCTTTCCGTGTCCTTTTGTTCCCGTCCTCTCGCGCCATGAAGTCGTTCAAACACAGGCTGCTGCACGCCTTGGCTCTTGCCGCGCCCGTCCTCTCTGCTGTGCTGCCGTCTGGGCGTGACGTTGATGTCCACGCCGAGGAGAGACCCGCCCCGGTGCTCGACCTAGGTGCGAAGCTCCCTTCTCTTATACCGCTCCGTCTTCGCCTCCATTAGGCTCCTGCTGAGAACAGACGTGTGCAGACCTCCAGCAGACATACGCACAAGCGACCTTTGTGGTTCCGTGCCATGACTGTCTTGGCAACCATGATGACGACGACTCGTCGCTCGTGAGTCCCTCAGGCAGCACCATCATTGACCTCTCTGCTCACCGCTGTCCAGGTCTTGAGCTTCAGGACCCACTCCACTGAGCAACCTTGCGGGACCTCCAACATCACCTTGAATGGAAACTATCTCCCCCAGGAATGGAACGGCACCCTCGCCTCCGGCTCTGGACTCTTCGCTGGTGTCGCCGACATTGAGAAGAATGCCTGGTTTTCCCAGCACGACCTTGATCTTGAATGGGAGTCGGCCTGTCTCTACGGGAACGAGACCGACGCAGAGAACTTGGACAGCAATGTCGCCCAGGTTCTGACGGTCACGATCAAGGGCATTGATGGAAAGGCCCTCGCAGAGCCATCTGGCTTCACAATCTCCTACAAGCAGCTCTCGCCTCCAGAGCTGCTCAGATTTGAGCCAGTACCAAACCACTCTGCCAGGAACAAGGCCGAGGCAGAAGACTGGCGCCAGCCCCCGGCATCCCTCCGACTGGTGGTGCCATCCGCACAGGACGCCTCCAAGCCTACTGACACCACGGCACTGTCAACCTTGGACGAGGACCTCCGTGAGCTACAGGAACTCCAGCTCCAGGCGCAAGAACTCCACAAAGCCATACATGACAAGCAGAAGCAAATCAACCTCCAACTGAACCAGGAGAGCAAATCCTTGGCACAAGAACTCAAGCAGTGCCACAGCGTTGCCTGCGTGCTGAGGACCATTGCTCACAAAGCCCACGGCGCCTGGAAGGTGGTCCTAATCCACATCCACCCCAAGCCCAACATGGGTCGTCTTGAAGATGACATCCCGCCCAACCGCATCTACCGTCCTGCCGGCCCCAAGAACCCTCAAGCCAACATCCATGTTGAGTCATTGCCCCCTCGACCCACTGCCACCCGTGATGCTATTCCATTACCCTCAGGGTTCACCGGAGAACCCATCTCCCCATCCTCCATGGATGACCATCGTCTACCTCCACCTCCACCTCCACCTCCACCTCCTCCACATGGCCATGGCCATGGACCACATCCCTTCAACCACGACCCACCTCACATAGTCGTAATGAAGGCTCTCGTCGGTGCCCTCTTCTGCGGGTGTCTCGTGGTCGTTATCCGAAACCGCTGCTCTTCTCTTCGCACCAAAACCGATCGCGCCGCTCGACGCGAAGAACGTCGCAACGCCCGTGCCTACCGCCGGGCAGCATGCAAACTACGATGGCGACGCTGGTGGAGCGGCAACTGGCGCGACCAGGAGCGTATCGATGACTACGAAGAGAAGCGGGCGCTGATCGTCGAGCAAGAGAGCGTGCTCGAAGAGGCAATGCAAGAAGAAATCCGCCAATTACGGGCTGCACACGGCGTCGTAAACTCACTGGTGCAAGCAGAAGAAGGCAGAATACAAACACAATGTCTCTGCCAAGGCGCCTCTCCTTATCCCGGACCACCAGGGCCAAGTAGCTATGTCCACACGCCAACACCTTACTCACCCATCTCCTCCCGCGCTTCAATCTACACATCCTCCTCGATGGCCGAACTCCCCTCCCGGCCCTTGTCCCGCACAAACAGTCTCCCAGACTATCATTCAGAAGCCTCATCTTCGCCGCCAGCATACGAATCCGACGAAGATGTGTCGGATGTCGTCGCCAATGGATTCAGTCCGAGAGGATACACGCCGTCGACGAGTTCAGAGAGCACGAGGTGGACGCCGGACAGCAGCGTGGTAGATGTGAGTCCACGACCGAGCGCGGAAACATTGAGATTTCACGAGGTGGATCTGGCCGAGAGTGATGGGGAGGATTACGCCGAGATCACCAACACCGGGGTTGGAGATGTGAAGAATTGATTATCGTGGGGACTCTGGAGTGGGCTTGGCGTTTGGATTGGAAGCCTCTGGGGCAGGACGTCATACCAGGATAGGGATCGGGTGTGGGCTCAAGGGAAGGGCTCTGGTGGGATGGCAGGTTTGACGGTACCAGTACGGCGCGCGGTTGCTGCATTTCCCTTCATCTCGGAGCACGACAAGGATTTTTAGGATTTCAAGGTGTCTGGAGCGGGTTTCTTTGGCATTGGGATATTTGCGCTATGCATGATGCGCTTGTACGAACGAATCGTTTCTCATCATTAACAACTCGGGCGAGGACTCTATAGAGGCCCCCCAACCTAATGGTACTGTACACAAAGAGAGAAGAAATACAAACAGGTCCTGCTATGCAGAGGCCGAGTTAAACAAACTGATTGCTGGGTTTCGTTATACAATTGGTCTAATGTGTGAACTTGCACTGTGTGAAGCTTGTATAGTGAAAGTTGATCAAATCCGTTGCTGACTAACTAGGAAATCTCTTGGCGCCTTTTCTCGTACACCAAAGGACATTCAATATCAACTATAATGCTCCCCCCCCCTCCTTAACGCAAAATACTATTTATATATCTATACTTTTCAACCTATTGTATAAATATAATTAATTAATACAAGTAGCTCCTAAAGCTACTATACTCTC
>ML977664.1:0-21068 GCA_010015725.1 Amniculicola lignicola CBS 123094 | reverse complement strand
TAACGCAAAATACTACTTATATATATATATATATACCTTATACTAAATTTATATTAAGATCCCTTAAGTCTAGAATAGGCTGGCAAATAGGGAGTAGTTGGGTTAGGGTTAGGTTGGCTTACGTAAGACCTGGACCTAACCCTGACCCTAACCTATTTCTTAGTCATTAAAATGGGTCAGGGTTAGGGTTGGGTTGCACGGACTATGTGTTAGGTTAGGGTTAGCTTATATAAGACCCCCCCTAACTCAGCTATGATAAAACGCTGTGATATTGATAAGGCTATTGATCATGATATCAATCGATATCCTAAGGCGCCTTGATATCGATTGATATCCTGAACTGCATCAATATCTCAATATTAATCAATATCCTGAGGTGCCTTGATATCGATTGATATCCTAAGGCACCTCAATATTGATCGATATCCTGAGGCGCCTTGATATCGATCGATATCCTGAGGCACCTCAATATTGATTGATATCCTGAAGGCGCCTTGATATCAATTAATATCCTGTGTCACAGTATTAATATCGATCAATATCCTGAGGTAGACGCTTTGATCACTAACCCATTTTATAACCCAGCGCTTAGATCACCCTAACCTAACCTAATACATAGTCCATGCGACCCAACCCTAACCCTGACCCAGCGCTTGGACCACCCTAACCTAACCCTGACCTATCAATGGGAACCACGAACCCATTTACCAGCCTAGTCTAGAACTAGTTATTTAAGAATCTCTAGTTTTTTTTAATAGATTCTTAAATATCTAAAGATAGACTTAATTAATTCTTCTAAAAGTCTTATATACTAATCTTTATATATATATACACCTTATATTAAATGTAAATCAAGATTTATTATATCTTAGATAAGATATTCAAAAAACAAGGTTTTGGTTTTGGTTTTCCTGTCCGTGCGGATGTGACCCAACCCCAACCCAACCCTGTCCCATTTGCCAGCCTACTTGTTGCTCTCTACACTATATGTGTATCTTTGTAAAGCCTTTTGGTAAAGCAAAATCTTTCTCCAAATACAATTGGCAAGACAATCTTGAAATACACATGTACGCTGAAATGCAGAGGAATTATTTCTCACCACTGCCGTTCAGGCTGGCGGATTCCCCAGGAGTGGTGCATTAATAAACACAACACATGCAATGAATAGTAGAGTCTTGTCTATCTATCAGACCCAGCGCCGCGCCAGCGAATATGCTGAATATACATGATATTGTACAGCTCTCCCACATCCCTCCCTCTTGTCAGACTATATGATACAGCTGCTCCGATCCAATCCCCTCTCCCACCAAACGATTTACTCTACCGTCTCCTCAGATACCAGTTGAACGCCAGCTGCCCTGTCTCCACATGGAATGGCGTCGGCACCTCGGCCAACCCAGGTCTCGCGACCGGATGTCTCAAGTAGACAGCCGCACAGATATTTTGATTGACCTCTAGATACCTCGGAATGAACGCAAATGCCGACATGTAGTCTCTTGGTCTCCAGGGAGTCCGGTACGGCTTTGAGGCATCCTTTCCGTTCCATTTGGAGTCGTAGTCGGCTTCTGCTTTGAGGCGGTCAAAGGCGGCCCGCAGCTTGGCCGTATCGGACTTGGAGAAGATGGAGTTGGGGTCGGCTGGGGGAAGGCTCGAATCGGAGGGTGTTGATGGGACAGGAGGGGGAGGCGGCGCGTTCGACATGTAGGTGGAGAGGTGGGTGCGAAGGAAGGAGAACTGGTTGTCCAGGGTGGAGACGCTGTCTGGAGAAGCATTTTTCCACAGTGATACTGCGCTCCGGACCGTTTTGCGGAAGTCGCGGAGCTTCTGTTTGTCCTTTGCCTTGACGTCCTCGGCGAGCGCGTCCTCGACCTTCTCCATGAGTGCCTGCAGCGTCTTCTTGAGCTCGGCAGGAGAGGGCTCCTCCCGAGTTGGCGCTGTGATTTTGATGCTCGAGGGCGGAATCTGGGGAGGATTGGCGGCCCGGGCGTCGGCCCGAGCAGCGGCTCGCTCTTTGGCAACGCGGCGGGCAGTGGACGTGCGGACTTTGGGGGCGCCGGTTGCAAACATGACCGACTCGGGCTCGACCTGGAACATGTCGCCAGGATTGAGCAGGTATCCCGGATAGGGCATCTTCTTGCCATTGACCTTCACGAGGCCGTGGACCACAAACTGCCTCGCCTGCCGCACACTGCTGGCAAACAGGGACCGGAAGATGGCCGTGTCCAGCCTGCGCTCTATCGGCCAGTATGTCATCTGCATGTATGGCGTCTGCAGGGGCGTCCGCTGCTTGTCCTCGCTATCAGCGCCCGCGCCCCGGCCCGCAGCCTGCTCTGCGCCGTCGTGTGTGGCCAGATACTTGAAGTCCATGGGGACGACGGCGGGGATGCTCCGCTTGAACTGGCGCTTCCACTTCTTCTCCCGGATGACCTCGCCATGGTAGGCACGCGTGGCGGACTTGGCGGCCCATTTCTGCTGGAAGTATGTTTTGGTGGCCGTGTTTGGCGGCCGCAGCTCAGAGAGGTGGTAGAGCGACCAGCGTGACCAGTCCTGGCGGATTTTCTGGCGCGTGTGAGTGCAGAACAGGGCAGCAACTGGGAGGGCGACGCACCAGCTTCTTCAGCGAGTGGTATCTCGGCTTCTTGCGCATGGTGACGGATGGGCAATGGCAGTGCTATGGGCAATGGCAGTGCTGCGGGCAATGGCAGTGCTGCGGGCAATGGCAGTGCTACGGGCAGCTCTGTGGGCAGCTCGCCCGCCCCGTCCCTCGGCGTCTCATATTTTGCCCGGCGCGGAGGAGGCTCGGCGCGGAGGCTCGGCGCTGTTCCTCCGACATGCGTGGGTCCGGGCGTCGCTCGCTAAAAATTTGCAGGCGCGATTCGCTACAAGCCCCGCCAGAGCTCCTCGCGAACTTCTTCTCGCAACCTCACCAGTCATCCCCACCACAACCCACACACCACCACACCCTGATCATTTGCTTTCGGCAGTGCCTCAATTTGTCTGCACCGACTAACCAGGAGCTGTCTGCAGCATCCCGCCATGAGTGCATCCACCGCAGATGCCCCCGCGGCCGGCAGCAGCCCCGCCGCTGAGCCCGTCGCAGTCGAGCAGACAGCCAATGTCGCGCCTGCCGCGTCCGAGCAGCCGAGCGCAGGAAAAGGTACCGCAGCAGAGCTTCCTTCCCGCGCGACTACAGCTAACCCGCATGGCAGCACCCACCAACACCATCGACACTGTTGCCGACAAGCCCGTCGAGAACGGCAACGGCAACGGCGACGGCGACGCCCCCAAGGCCGACGAAAAGGCCGACCCCGCAAATGGAGCGGAGAAGGCCAGCACTGACAAGAAAAGTGAGCCCCGCGGAGTGAAGCGCTCCAATGACCACCAGGATGGAGGCCGCTTCAAGAAGACGCGCGTGGGAGCGGAGAGGGCCCCGAGGGAGGATTTCTCTGAACTCCCGGAGACTGATGACCCTGACCAGATCCGCGCTCAAGTTGAGTTCTACTTCTCCAACAACAACCTCGCCGTCGACAAGCACTTGTTCTTCCAGACCAAGGGCCCGCAAAACGACCCCGTCCCGATCAAGCACCTCGCCACCTTCAAGCGCATGCGCCGCTTCCAGCCGTACTCTGCCATTGTTGCCGCCCTGCGCGAGAGCGAACATGTCGAGGTCGTTGACGATGCCGAGTATGCTGGCACGGGCTGTGAAGGTGTCCGCCGCAAGGTCCCCATCGAGATCCCCACCTTCCAGACCGATAAGGAGGGTGCTACCGAGAAGATGAGCCTCGACGATATGTATAACCGCCTCATCCATGCCTCCAAGAACTCCCTTGACCAAAGCATCTATGTGAAGGACTTTGGCGACGAGAAAGATGCGGGCCAGATTGCCTTGGAGAACTTCTTCAAGCCGTATGGTTCTGTCTGTGTCCGCAAGCGTCGCTCCCAGGAGGACGATTCCTGGAAGGGCAGCGTCTTTGTCGAGTTCGGCACCAAGGCAGACCAAGAGGCATTCCTCGCACTCGACCCGAAGCCCAAGTACAATGGCAACGAACTCTTTATTGAGAGCAAGAAGGACTATTCCCGTCGCAAGTGTGAAGAGAAGGGAATCACGCCATCTTGGGAGAGGACGCCACACTTCCGCCAGTCCAACCGCGATGGTGGCCGTGGCTTTGGGCGTGGAGGTGGCCGCGGATATGGTCGGGGACGTGGCATGGGTCGTGGCCGTGAAGGCGGCGGCGGCCGTGGCGGAGGCCGATTCAACAATCGCGATCGCGACAATCGCCGTTCCGGCAACAACCGCTCCCGCGATGACTCCCGCTCCCCTTCGCCCTTCGCTCGTCGTCGCCGTGATCGAAGCGACTCTGTCGATGAGAAGGATTGGAAGGAGCGCCGCAACCGCGACCAGCGCAAGGAGCGTCGCAGCCCCAAGCCCGCCCCCGCCAAGATTGTGGTCAAAGAAGATGAGTAGATGTTTCATTCCACTCTACTTTGATTTGGAAGTTCAGGCCCGTTCTGGCGTTCCTCTGGTTATCACAATGATACCACTTCATACGGCATGCATGACGGCTTTTTCTCCCTTCACATGGCGCATGGCACAGTATCACAAAACTCAGGTGGTTGTTTTTCGAGCAGTTTGTTCACGGCTCCAGTGAATCTAGGCGTTTGGTTTGGCGGTGGATCCAGGCGTTTGGTTTGACGGTTTGTCGTTTTCTCTCGAGGAGTCCTTTGGTGGTTTGGTGGCAAGTGGCCACATTCCACTCTGGTTTCCTTTCAAAAGCTTACATGTATATGCACTGGTCTTCGCAACCGGCTTGGATCGTGGTGGTCTTTCAAGAACATCACGTCGTTTCTCGCTGGATTCTCGGTGTCGCCAGGCTCCATATCTACTTGGACAGGCTCACTGAGGTGGAGATGCCGTGCCTCTCTCCATGTCGATTCCATGCGCAATGGCGAACCCTCCGTACACGGCTTACAGAGCATCAGACCTCTCACGTTGGTAGAGGCAACGTTAATAATGGGCGAGACGAACACATTTGCATACTTTATCTGCTTTAAATAACTTTTGGTGATTGCAAACATGAACCCAACATCACGGCTAACTACCCAGCCCATGTCGATGTCGAGGAAGATGCTCACAACATGGGCATGGCTGTTCCAAATTTGATGAATCGGTCAGTCGCATCGCCTGCCTGCCCAGTCATAACATTGATAGCGCACTCTCACGATTCTGAAAGTCATACGAGTGATGACTCCAAGCGGCGGATCGTGTCCCAAAATCCGGAGTCAAGCACCCATAATCCTGCATTTTCACGTACAAGGCGTCTACTGATTGTGGCTTCCCCTCAAGATCTCTCCTTGCTTCGGTCCATCCTATTGCTCTGCTCCTGACATGTCTGCAAGGGAAGGCGAAACTTGAAAACACTGACCAGAAGGCTTGGCATGATTGGTGATAGCTCGTAGCATATTGCTCCGCGGCTGCCCAATCAAGACTTGGGCCGCTCGCGCGTGTTCGCGCACGCCACGGCCGCTGTCAGACAGCGCTGTGGTGATGAGGTGCGAGGAGTCACATCGCCCGGAGTGTTCCATCACGTCCTGGTGAGCAGACGAGGGCGGCGGTATTTATGCATCCATCGAGGCGACTATGACTCTTTGCTGCGAGAGTGAAAGCGAGCGCCACAACGCAGGCGCTAGGCTCGGACTTAGGCCGCCTAAGCGAGAATTGCCCCACTATTGGTCTTTCGCCAGCAGTAAAACTCGGTCCCCCTCTCCCAGGCCTTCTACCCTCGCTGCTCACCCAGAGTCTCACACCCCACCGCTGCCAGACGGGCTACAAATAGAGCGCTCCCCCACCACCAGCCACTGGTATAACCCGCCAGCGCAGCTTCTGCAACCCACCGCGCCCTTTGCCAGCCCCTCAGACGCTCCGAGCGGGGTATCTGATAGTCTCCCCACCCAGAATTTTCACTCAGTAGAGAACAGCATCCAACTCCGCCATCATGGTCAAGTAAGTCGCCCTCTGCCCGCGCTCCCTCGCGGGGGCGCGGTGCTGTCTGCTGTGTGCTGTGTGGACAGTGATGGCTAACTTGTGGCGTGCAGCTTCACGGTCGAGGAGGTATGCAGATGCTCGCACAGAACACGGTAGCAATATCGACATGAGCGCAAACTGACGTGCGCCAGATCCGTGGTCTCATGGACACTGCGGCCAACATCCGCAACATGTCCGTCATTGCCCATGGTGAGTAGCCCGCAGCCAGCCCCGCCCCGCCCCGTGTGATTGGCATCTAACCGCCCGCGCCCACAGTCGACCACGGCAAATCCACCCTCACCGATTCCCTCGTGCAGCGCGCCGGTATCATCTCCGCCTCAAAGGCCGGAGAGGCCCGGTTTACGGACACGCGTGCCGACGAGCAGGAACGTGGTGTGACGATCAAGTCCACAGCCATCTCCCTGTACGCCCAGCTCCAGGACGAGGAGGACTTGAAGGACATCCCCCTCAAGGTCACCAAGAACGACTTCCTGATCAACTTGATCGATTCGCCCGGCCACGTTGATTTCTCGTCCGAGGTCACCGCCGCCCTCCGCGTCACTGACGGAGCGCTCGTCGTTGTCGACACTGTCGAGGGGGTGTGCGTCCAGACCGAGACCGTGCTCCGTCAGGCGCTCGGTGAGCGTATCAAGCCCGTCGTCATCATCAACAAGGTTGACCGCGCGCTTCTCGAGCTCCAGGTGTCCAAGGAGGATCTGTACCAGAACTTCTCGCGTGTCATTGAGTCCGTCAACGTCGTCATTGCCACCTACTACGACAAAGTCCTCGGTGATGTCCAGGTGTACCCCGACAAGGGTACGATTGCCTTTGGCTCCGGTCTCCACGGCTGGGCCTTCACCGTCCGCCAGTTCGCCACTCGCTATGCGAAGAAGTTTGGTGTCGACAAGAACAAGATGATGGAGCGTCTTTGGGTGAGTGCAGCAGACACATCTCGCCCACAATGCAGGAACTGACATCGCCCAGGGCGACAACTACTTCAACCCCAAGACCAAGAAGTGGACCAAGGTTGGTACTCACGAGGGCAAGACTCTCGAGCGTGCCTTCAACCAGTTCATCTTGGACCCCATCTTCAGGATCTTCAATGCCGTCATGAACTTCAAGACCGACGAGATCCCGACTCTGCTCGAGAAGCTCGAGATCAAGCTTACCAGCGACGAGAAGGATCTCGAGGGCAAGGCGCTCCTCAAGGTCGTCATGCGCAAGTTCCTCCCGGCCGCCGATGCTCTCCTGGAGATGATGATTCTCCACTTGCCGTCCCCGGTCACCGCCCAGAAGTACCGCATGGAGACTCTGTACGAGGGTCCCCACGACGACGTCAACGCCATTGGTATCCGTGACTGCGATCCCAAGGGCCCGCTCATGTTGTACGTCTCCAAGATGGTGCCGACATCCGACAAGGGTCGATTCTACGCCTTTGGTCGTGTCTTCTCTGGAACCGTCAAGTCCGGCCTTAAGGTCCGCATCCAGGGCCCCAACTACACCCCTGGCAAGAAGGACGACTTGTTCATCAAGGCTGTCCAGCGTACCATTCTCATGATGGGTCGTTTCGTCGAGCCCATTGAGGATGTCCCTGCCGGTAACATTCTCGGATTGGTCGGTATCGATCAGTTCTTGCTCAAGTCTGGTACTCTCACCACCAACGAGACCGCCCACAACTTGAAGGTCATGAAGTTCTCCGTCTCCCCTGTCGTGCAGCGCTCCGTCGAGGTCAAGAACGCCCAGGATCTTCCCAAGCTCGTCGAAGGCCTAAAGCGTCTCTCAAAGTCCGACCCCTGTGTCTTGACCTACATCTCCGACTCCGGTGAGCACGTCGTTGCCGGTGCCGGTGAGTTGCATTTGGAGATTTGCTTGAAGGACTTGGAGGAGGACCACGCCGGTGTTCCTCTCCGTGTCTCCGACCCCGTCGTCCAGTACCGTGAGACCGTCTCCGGCACATCCAGCATCACTGCCTTGTCCAAGTCACCCAACAAGCACAACCGTCTGTACGTTATTGCGCAACCCTTGGATGAGGAGGTGTCCCAGGCCATTGAGTCTGGCAAGATCGCCCCGCGTGACGATATCAAGACTCGTGCCCGTGTCCTTGCCGATGAGTACGGCTGGGATGTGACTGATGCCCGTAAGATTTGGTGCTTCGGCCCCGACACCAGCGGTGCCAACTTGCTCGTCGACCAGACCAAGGCTGTCCAGTACTTGAGCGAAATCAAGGACTCTGTTGTCTCTGGTTTCCAGTGGGCCACCAAGGAAGGTCCCATCGCCGAGGAACCCATGCGTTCCGTCCGCTTCAACATCATGGATGTCACCCTCCATGCTGATGCTATCCATCGTGGTGGTGGCCAGATCATCCCCACTGCTCGCCGTGTGCTGTACGCCGCCACTCTGTTGGCCGAGCCCGCTCTCCAGGAGCCCGTCTACCTTGTCGAGATCCAGGTGCCTGAGCAGGCCATGGGTGGTATCTATGGTGTCCTTACCCGGAGGAGAGGTCACGTCTTCGAGGAGAACCAGCGTGTTGGTACTCCCCTCTTCAACGTCAAGGCCTATCTCCCCGTCAACGAGTCCTTCGGTTTCACCGCCGATCTTCGATCAAATACTGCCGGCCAGGCCTTCCCCCAGCTTGTCTTCGACCATTGGCAGATTCTCCAGGGTGGCTCACCACTTGACAAGACAACGCTGCCCGGCAAGATCGTCGAGACAATGCGTAAGAGGAAGGGTATCAAGATTGACGTCCCTGACGTTTCCAACGTAAGTCAACCCGCAAACAATTTGCTTGATATATCCACTAACAACCATTGCAGTACTATGACAAGCTATAGAGCAACCCTCTCAAAAGTAGTAGATTTCCTTTTCTCCCGACTGCGGGTCGAGCGGCAGTTTTGGGCCTGCTCGTGAGCGCTGGTCACGTGTCTCGCACGAAAAGCCTGTATGAATACCAGAGCGAATGAAAAATGACGATCCGAGCACCTTGGCTCTCAATGTCGGCTCTTCTGGGTATGAATCAAGACGATGGTAAATGACCCGGTTTCCCCTTTTGCATGTTTGTAGCGTGTGATGTGATTTCTTTAGAAATGAGAAATGCGTTACACAATGTTGAGATGTTGTGCGGTGACTTTTTGATGTGTGATGATCGAGCACTTATACATCTGATGGATGGCCAAAACGCCATGTCGTGCACTCTTGATTTGTGTTTTGGTGGATTTCTGCATATCTTCCTGCCAGGTGCTTGGGTCCAAGAAGGTTATCTCATAAATCAGACACCTGATTATTCAGCTAATCACAGGCTCTAGAAGTTTACAGGAGTTTTCAGCCAATTAGATATTAATTATATTATTAGGGAATAATCATTTATAGAGGGTCTAAGAACAAGTAGCAAGAGTTTTAGTGTAAGTATATTAGCATAATACCAGATTTTACGCGTTTAATTAGATATCTTAATACTACAGGAGCAGGGCAGTCTCCTGTAGTTTTAAATAATAGAATAGGTAATTCTATAAAAGTGTCTAATTTTTATAGTACTAATCGCGTTATTCTAGGTACAAGAACCAGCTCGTATAAGGTAACTCAAAGTCGCAAGTGTATCAGCTTTTTGGCCTCTTCACTACCCTACCTCCCTCCCCTATTACCTCAATCACCTCTATGAGCCTGATCAGATTGATCCCCTTGATCAGATCAATCAGATCGATTATCTCTATGAGCCCTACTTACGATATATCAACTCAGTGAGCTTGATCGAATTGATCACCTGAATAAGCCCTACCTATGATATATTGACGATATACCAACTCAGTGAGCCTCATCACTCAATCAACTTGATCACCTTGATTACCTTGATCAACCTGATCACCTCCATGAGCCCTACCAACGATATATCGACTCAGTGATGATCAGATGGATCAGATCGTGATCAACTCGATCACCTCGATCACCTCGATCACCTCGATCAACTTGATTAACTCGTGAGCCCTATCACTCAATCAAGTCGATCAAGTCGATCAAGTCAATCAAGTCGATTACCTTAATCAACCTAATCACCTCCATGAGCCCTACCGATAATATATTGACTTGGTGAGCTCAATCAGATCAATTAGATTGATCAGATTGATCACCTTGCTAAGCTCGATCAGCGGCGGTGGGCATACTGGTAACAATCTTAATTTGTAGAGTAGATTTAGGCAATTAATTGCACATATTTTTAGTGTAGATTAAAGAAGGATAGAGGTGCGAAGTATGTGGTAGCAGTTATTAATAACGTTTGCTAACAAAGTTGGTGAGGATACATACAAAACGCTGCCAGATGTTCTCAGACCCTATAGGTAGATTGACTTAGCGCTGCTTCTAATTGGCCTACAAAGTTTACAAAGTTTGTCATCACACCCGCTACACCACCTACAGTGTCTGATTGATGAGATAATAAGAAGGCGTTATTAAGCAGGCCATCTGTGAATTAAAACTTATGATCAAGGGTGTGCGATCAGGTCATTCACAACAAAATGTTCAAGGATATGAAACTGGCACAACGAGCGGACTATTGCTGCGTCTGATGTTATGGTCTTGTGAGGGGATAGTTTCATGCAGGGATGTGCTCGAATGACGCGCATGTGACCTTTCTGCACTGCAGTGGCCGCTCAGACCTTCGAGTCCCCACAACATCCCCCAATGCACGCTTTCGAGGACGGTCGCTTTCGCTATCTCCAAATGCCCACGCTAAATCGAAGTGTATACTACAGGACTGGGCAAGGTCCAATTACAGGCCATAAGAAGGATTGCTTTTGCTCGCCAACAATACAGAGAGGGAGCTACTCACGCGATAATTCGCTCCACTCAAAATCATTCCAGCTTTGTGACATGACCTGAGGCATGGCATATACTTGTCCACCGTCCATGTTGCGGACACACATTCTTCGACGGGGGGTTTCACGGCACATTCCAATTATAACGGCTCGACAGTGTCGGCACTCTCATCCTCTGCACACCAAAAATGTTACCGATGGCGACATATCGAAGCTGGCTGCGAAGGCATTGCACCCCCTGACGCTGGCCGACCTTGTCAAGTCCGCATACTCTTACCTTTAATGCATAGACATCCATACTGACTGCAATTGTCCAGACATGGCAGACCCCCGCTATCCACTCCGCAGCTCCTTACCTCCGCCAACTTTACGCTATCCATCCTCCCCGCGCGTCTCGCACATCGCATCGAGTCGCTACGCAACCTGCCATTCATAGTAGTGTCGAACCCGCATATCAGCAAGATACACAACAACTACATACACAGCCTGTCTACGCTGCTGCCATGGGCGGAGCGCGAGATCACCAACTTGGAAGACGAGATCAAGTTCACGGAAGTCATGGCGGACCTGGTGCAAACACATAGCAACACCATAAGCATACTAGCAAGAGGTTTCCTCGAGGCGAGGAAATATATTAGCCCAAAGGATGTAACACGCTTCTTGGACGAGCATCTCCGCGCACGGATTGGGACAAGATTGATCGCGGAACAGCACTTGGCCCTGCATTTCTCGAGCCAACCACACCAGGAAATTATGCACGAGGATAGTGACGGACCTTCAGATTTTATTGGCGTCATTGATACGAGTTTGAGGCCGGCGAAAATTGTACAGCAATGTGACAACATTGTCGGTGAAATCTGCGAGTTAAAATATGGAGTTCGGCCACATGTTGTTATCAATGGGGAACCGGACTACACCTTCGCCCACATCCCCGTTCATCTGGAATACATCATTACTGAACTGCTAAAGAACGCTTTCCGGGCGACAGTCGAGCGAGGCATGGAACGCGAAGCCATTGAAGTCACCATTGCCCCGCTTCCCGAAGACTCGGGCAGCATCACTGGCACGGGCCCGTCTAACATCACCCGAGGAATCACGAATGAAGACCAGGGCATCACGGATCTAGCGTCGCGTAGCTTTACGGGGAAGTCTTCATCGACGTCGCCATCCTCGGACGAAACGATCAGACCCCTTGCACTTAGCACGCCAGGCGTCACCATCAGGATAAGAGATCGTGGCGGTGGCATTTCTCCGGAGAATTATGCTCATATATGGGATTATAGCTTCACGACGTTCAACGAGGATCAGGTCTCTGACACGCTTGCTTCTGGAAGTGGTATGGACGCGCTGAGTGCGTTTTCGGGGCCCGGAGGCGATGGGCAGAACAGCCTGGCTGGCTTGGGATATGGATTGCCGTTGGGAAGAGCTTACGCCGAGTACTTTGGCGGGGGGATTGCGGTGCAGAGTCTTTGGGGGTGGGGGACGGACGTTTATTTGAGTTTGAGGGGGGTGGGAAAGATGGAGGAATTTGAGGACCGAGCATAGAGGCATGTGTTGAGAGAAAGGGTTGAAAACAAAAAGGCATGGCCCTACTGGAAAGATGGCCCCAAAGGAGTTGCACGCTCGGGCGTACAATCTGGGAGTTTGCTGCATCGAAGGCACCTGGACATGGAAACTATTCATATGCGGACACGAAGGGACAAATAGGATGAATACATATCAACACAGAACACCACTGATATCATGAGAACATTAATATCATTAACGTAGGTACTAAGCGAGCTGTCCAACCAAGCGAGCTGTCCACCTCACCAACTTTTCACGACGCGTCACTTATCAACTACAATGGCTCCACCAACTGTTGCCCAACCGCCCTATAACGAAGCAGATATCTTCCTAGCTATCTCAGCAATTAATCAGAATCAGATCCAGAGCGAATGAGAGGCTGCACGAATATATAATATCCCCTGAGCAATAATGTATAGTTGATGCGCCGGAACTACTGCGTAACGCAATTGTGAGCTAAAGTCAAAAAAGCTTACCAAGCTAGAAGAGGAGGTGATTGAGAGATATATACTTAACCTGGATTTATGAGGATTTACACCCTCTCTAGCTATTATATAAGATCTAGTAAATAAGCTACTTGCTAAGTACACTAGTAGACTAGTTAGTAGAGACTAGCTAAAGAACTTTATTAACTGGACTGTAAGCCTTAAAATATAATATAATTAACTATATAATTAATAGAGAGCTCTCTATAAGGATCCTAAGACTATTAAGGTATAGTTTAAGCTTATATAGTATACTAAGGCAGAGTATAGTATCTATAATAAGGATATATACAACTTTAATAAGGCTAGCTTTATAATAGGCAAGATATTATCTTATCTTATTATTACTAGCTTAGAGAGATATAGCTAGCTAAAGGCTATATAGCTAGGCAATTATAAGTAGGTTAGTATAATCTAGGGAATTAATGCTACTAGGTAGCTTATCCTACTATTTATTATCTTTATAGGCTAGTACTACCTCTCTACCTAGTATAAGGGCAATAATATACTATATAACTAGGCTATTATAGTTAGTAATAATAGCTAGACAACTAATAAGATAGGAGTTAAGTAGCTAAAGCACTTTATTAAGTATATAGAGGGTAGGAAGGTTAGGGTATATTACCTACTTATCTTTAATAGCTATAAGAGCTATAACTTAGTTAACTTTTAAGATATCTACAAGGAGAATAATATCTATACTCTTTATATACTACCTTATTTATTATACCTCCTGTAGCTACTTAATATAGGCTACTTCTTACTACTAAAGTATGTATATAGGTATTAGATTAAGAGCCTAATCTATAATAGTATTAATTATATTAGTAAGCTTAAATTCCTACTAGCCTTCTGTACTACCTATAATTAATTAATTATAAAGGATAATATCTGCGTAAGCTTTTAAGGCGCTAGCCTAGTCCTACTTAATCTAGAGGTAGTAATATTAAAGCTTAATATGAAGCTTCGTACGCTAATACTACCTACGCTAGAGGCTACCCTATAGGAAGCTAAAATACCTAGTAACGTGTATAAATTAGAGGCTTAATTAGTGCTAATCTATAATTGTATACAGAAGTAATATGACTTATTACCTACCTCTATTATTACAGTGCTTGATCAGCTTAAAAAGGGTGCTGAGGTAATAGTGCACTTAGCTGTGCTTATGTATAAGTGGATTATGAGTCTTAAGAGGGCAAATAAGGCTGCTATAGAGTATAAAAAGTGTAAAAAGAAGCAGATCTAGAAGCAAGGCACCTTAATAAAGGTAGAGGGAGAGGATATTATTACTTAAAAGGAGGTTGAGCAGCAGCTAGAGGGGGAAATACGTTAAGGCAAGGCGTAATCAGGAGTGAGCCAGCAGGCTTTAGCACGCTGCACACGCTGCAGAGAGATAGGCTATAACTCATAAACGTGTAAGAAGCGCGCTGTAGATACTGCTTAATCTAGGATATTTACTATATTAATATTATCTTGTTGCGTTGTTGAGATAGATCGCTGCAAAGGTGGAGAGAGTTGGTGAGGTGGACAGCTCGCTTGGTTGGACAGCTCGCTTAGTACCTACGTCATTCAGATATCATAACACGAAGTGTCCTCCCAAGACATCCCATCCCAGCACCGCTTGATGTAATGCTATCATGCAAATGGCTATACCCACCCGTCCATGCTCTATCCATGCATACCTCTACGCGACCATTTACTGCGTCTTAACCTCCCCATCATCCTCGACTGTAAGGTGCGAGTTGGACGATAGCGTGTGCACGGCGTCGGCAGGGAACTCGGCGCTAGAGGGGTGGGTTGTCAGCCCTGCACAGCATAGTACGGGAATGGACAGGGATAGTAGGAACAAGGCTGGGTAGATGGAAAGGGGAAGGGAATGGAGAGGAGGATTTACGTGAAACCGTTAATGAGCTTGAACTCGTGCGTCACTTTGCCACCCTCGTCCGAGACCTGCTTCTTGGCCTTCTCGAGCTCCTCCTTGGGCGCGTCTTTGTTGAGGGTGATCTATCGCGGGGTCAGCTTCTGACTCTGTACTCGGGATTTTGGAAGCATAGGCAACCTACGTTGTAGGAAGGCATGTTGGCGTATGCCGGAGAGTGTATTAAAGTGTTTGGAGGTGTGTGAGGTGTAGTGTTTGGAGGTGGCAGTGTTTGAAAGTGGTAGTTTGGAGTGGTGTGAGAGTCGAATGGATGATCGCCCAAGGGTTTATATAGATTATATACGCAGCTAACGAGCACCCTGTTACCTGAGCGCGACGGCCTTGGATATGCGGACGCGCAGCTGACGATGACGTGCGCTGCTGCGTTGCCTTTGCTGCCCGCCACCGCTACCCTGCCCCTCCACCTGTGCCCCTCATTACGAGGAGCAGCATACCCCTATCCTTCCTTTAACGCCGTAGCCGGCTCGGATGAAGCCGAATCGTTTATTTTAGAGCTATGTCGCCCCCTAGAGAACTTTATATCAACATTATAACTCTATTTGGTTCATTGGAAGCTGATGTTGGAGCGCACTCCCCTCTGGCATTCGACTCTCTATGCTCTTACCTGATTAGGCGTACTGTAGTGTTGTAGATCTAGTGCCGAACCTCCGACGTAGGCTTAAGCGTCCCTGTGAGCAGTGCAGTGCAGGTGTATGCATGAACTCTGCTATTACCCAAGAACTTGCTAAAGACCTCGGATTGAGACCTAGTATGAGGGTTAGGGAAATCTTGTCTAAACCCACCTCCAAAGTCTGCCACCTGATGAAAGCCGCAAAGCTCAATTTCCCTTTCTCTCGACCGCACTCGATCGTTTTGATGCAAGCAATATCTTTATGGGAATGTGGCCTTCCTGGGTTTTAGACGGTTCCCCTGGGTGGAATTGGAGTCTTTCCACGCTTAGACGAAGAGATTGAACGGGATTTCTTGCGCCCAACACTCTGGTACTTACTGTCACCCTTGCTGCCATGACCCTTCGTAGGTTGCCAGTGGGACTGGAAGGCTGCATCTCAAGTTCAAGCAGAGGCATCCTACGTTCTTCCTACGCCAGCCGCTGCTGCATGTTCGCCACGTCTCAGGCTGTGATGGAAGATGTTGAAGAGAACCGCGAGTTGTTCAACTACACCTCTGGGAGATGGTTGTAATTTCTGAGCATTTTCACTGATGATTCTTTGAAACCCGACTCTTTGCTTTGCAGCTACAACGAGCCGCGCCGGCTGGCAGAACGGCATTTGGTATTCAAGGTCAATGAACTCAAGAAGGCCACTGCAACGTCAGTGAATAGGCCGATTTCATAGATCCAAAGGCTTCTGCAAGCTTGGCGAGGGTGGGTTCAACCGCGCCTTCGAAATATCATTGAAAGATGGCTCATCCATGCTTGCCCGCCCTCCTTACCCGTTTACGTTGCCTCGGCGCTTAGGAGTTGGAAACTAAGCTCTTCACCCTTAATCCCCCGGTTAGTGGGAGCACATACTTTGCCCGCGACTTGTCTTCTGGTACTGTATGGTCAAGATGGGTATGCGTTATCGATAAGCGATCCCTGCACCTGAAATCTTGGCGCGGACTAGGGTCCAAATTTTATGGGAGCTCGGCGCAGAACTTCTCGCAACATCGAGCACAGTAAACGACCATGGCAGACCAAACGAATCGCGCGCATCGGAAGACGAAGGAGAAGAAGCCGCATACAGGAGGTAATACTAGCTTCTCTCGTCTCTTCGCAAAGCGCAAGAATTAATCAGCACACAGAGCGCAACCCCAAGGCCTTCGCATTCTCCACCCCAGGCCGCCTCCAGAAACAAGCTGCGCGTTCGCACGATGTCAAGGAAAAACGCCTCCATGTCCCACTCGTCGACCGCCTCCCCGAAGAAGCGCCTCCCATCATTGTCGGCATCGTGGGGCCCCCGGGCGTCGGCAAAACGACACTGATCAAATCGCTCATACGGCGGTATACCAAGCAGACACTCTCTGCGCCCACAGGCCCCTTGACGGTGGTCACGAGTAAGAGGCGGAGACTCACATTTATAGAATGTCCGGCGGACAGCCTGGAGAGCATGGTGGATGTGGCCAAGGTGGTGGACATTGTGCTACTCATGATCGATGGCTGTTTTGGCTTTGAGATGGAGACTATGGAATTTCTCAATGTGCTCTCCGCGAGCGGTATGCCTGGCAATGTCTTCGGCATTCTTACACATCTAGATCTGTTCAAGAAGCAAGAGACGCTGAAATTGCAGAAGAAGAGGCTGAAGCACAGGTTCTGGAGTGAGCTGTACCAGGGCGCAAAGCTGTTCTATTTATCGGGAGTGATCAATGGTCGGTATCCTGACAGAGAGATATTGAACTTGTCGAGGTTTTTGTCTGTGATGAAGAATCCGAGACCGCTTATCTGGAGGAACTCCCATCCATATTGCCTGGCAGACCGGTTTTTGGATATTACGCCACCGACGGATATCGAACAGGACCCGAAATGCGATCGCACAGTTGCGCTGTATGGATACCTACGCGGGACGAACTTCCCGGCACAAGGCTCAAGGGTACATATACCGGGCGTAGGCGATCTTTCCGTGTCTTCTACAGAGGCGCTACCGGATCCATGTCCGACGCCATTCGCTGAGCAGGCGGTCGCGAAGGCGACAGGCAAGCCAAAGAGAGCAAGACTTGGAGACAAGCAGAAGATTCTGTTTGCGCCAATGTCGGATGTCGGGGGTGTGTTGGTGGATAAAGATGCTGTATACATTGATGTGAAGACATCAACCTTCGATCCTGACAATCCGTACGAATACCGTGGCTTAGGAGAACAGCTCATGGTAAACCTTCAAGGAGGAAGACGGCTACTAGGAGAAGGGAAGGATGCAGGTATGAGGTTGTTTGCCGATGGCGACCTTGTCGATGAGAGCGCGGAGACTGGTAGGAAGTCACGGCGCCAGGCCAGAGTTGCTGATGGTGAGGAGGTAGATGATGCAGATCTTGAAGGTATTGCCAGTGACGATGAAGAATTCGATGAAAATACGGAGGAAGATGACGAGGGTGGGGAAGACGACGGCGGGTACCTAAAATCCAATGGGGCGTCGAATGGGAAAGGGAAACTCGCTCGGCGAAGAGATTCAGACATGAAGAACACAGCTGGAGAGATAGACGAAGAGCTGGCATTCGCCGATTCAGACTCTGACCTCGGTTCGATATCATCTGGAGAAGAACCCGATATGGAAGATGTCGACGATGAAGACGAGGAGTTTGATTCTAACGACCTGCATGAAGAAGGTGCGCTACGATGGAAGTCCAATCTCCACGACAAAGCCATGGAAATTCATGGTCAAAAGAGACCATACCGGACAACGGACCTAGCACGTATGATGTACAATTTGACAATGACTCCAGCCGAGGTTGTCAAGAAGTGGAGAGGAGAAGAAGACGACGATGAGGAAGGAGATGAAGCTGACGATGACTTTTTCAACAAGTCCAAAGCCCAAGACCCAGCCAACCTCGAGGATCGTCACATACCCATATTTGACTATGCAGCGCTTGAGGCGAAGTGGGAAGATGAGGAGGCCATCGAGTCGCTAAAGAGTCGGTTTGCAACAGGGCACATGGCGGGGAAAGGGGGCGACGAAGGTGAGGATGGAGAGGACTTTGAGGGCTTCGATGAAGAAGATGAAGGTGATGGAGAGTTTGAAGATTTGGAGACAGGCGAAAAGCATGGCGGTGAAGAGGCGGAATCAGAGCCCGAAGATGACGCAAAAGCAATAGAAAAGGAGCGGGAACGGAACGCGCGGAAGAAAGAAGAGCTCAAGCTTCGATTTGAAGAAGAAGATCGAGAAGGCTTCATGAACGATAAAGCCAATGCTCGAAAAGAGGGCGGTGACGCAGAAGAGGAGTTTGGCGAGGACGATTGGTATGATGCCCAGAAGGCTGCATTCCAGAAACAGCTCAACATCAATCGGGTAGAGTTCGACCAGCTAGACGAGGCATCACGAGTTCGAGCCGAAGGCCACAAACCCGGGACATATGCTCGCATCGTGCTCGAGAAGGTGCCCTACGAGTTCTCCGTGAACTTCAACCCGCGATATCCTATCCTTATTGGTGGCCTAACACCGACTGAGGAGCGTTTCGGTTTCGTACAAATACGCATCAAGCGCCACCGCTGGCACAAGAAAATCTTGAAGACTAATGACCCTCTCATCTTCTCTCTCGGCTGGAGGAGATTTCAAACTCTCCCTATCTACAGCATCTCGGATTCTCGAACAAGAAACCGTATGCTGAAGTACACACCCGAGCACATGCATTGCTTTGGCACCTTCTACGGTCCGCTAGTAGCTCCCAACACAGGTTTCTGCTGCGTACAGAGCTTCTCCAACAAGACGCCCGGCTTCAGGATAGCCGCAACCGGTGTCGTCCTGAACGTTGACGAATCCACCGAAATCGTCAAGAAGCTCAAACTCACCGGCCATCCATACAAGATCTTCAAAAACACAGCCTTCATCAAAGACATGTTCCAGACATCTCTCGAAATTGCAAAATTCGAAGGCGCAAGCATCCGCACCGTCTCGGGCGTGCGCGGCCAAATCAAACGCGCACTTGCCAAACCA
The DNA here is from genome assembly GCA_010015725.1 of Amniculicola lignicola CBS 123094. NCBI lineage: Eukaryota > Fungi > Ascomycota > Dothideomycetes > Pleosporales > Amniculicolaceae > Amniculicola > Amniculicola lignicola. The sequence continues at coordinate 1,632 of ML977664.1, read as the reverse complement.
GAGGGCAATTTCCGTGCGACATTTGAAGATAAGATACTCATGAGTGACATTGTCTTTCTGCGCGCTTGGTACCCGATCAAACCCCATCGTTTCTACAACCCCGTTACAAACCTGCTACTCCCAGCCGGTGCGACAGACGCCGAGCGAGAAAAGGCCTGGAACGGGATGCGTCTTACCGGGCAAGTCCGGCATGAGAATAACATGACCACACCATCCGACAAAAACTCAGCATACCGGAAAATCGAGCGCCAAGAACGGCATTTCAACCCGCTGCGCGTACCGCGTAAACTCGCCTCATCGCTCCCCTTCAAATCACAAATCGCGGCCATGAAGCCGCAGAAGAAGGAGACGTATTTGCAGAAGCGGGCCGTGGTGGTCAAGGGCGAGGAGAAGAAGGCACGGGTGCTCATGAATCAGCTCATGGCGCTAAGGAATGAGAAGGAGGGGAAGAGGGTGAAGAAGCAGGAGGAGAGGAAGGAAGGGTATAGGCGGAAGGTAGAGGAGAATAAGGAGAAGAGGGAGGGCAGGGAGAAGAGGGAGAAGGATGAATTTTGGAGGAGAGAGGGGAAGAAGAGGAGGTATCAGGAGGGGGATGGGGCGGGGGCGGGGGCGGGGGGGCAGCAGGGGGGTGCGAAGAGGAGGAAGTAGGGTGATCGGTGATGGGCTAGAAGGGGATTGCATCGGTGGTGTTTTGGCGCCAGACAAAATATTGATATCTTCTGAATACGGGATGCATGTGTATACCGCCTCGAACTTGTCATGTGATATTTATAAGTTAAGAGTCCCTTTTCAAGGGGACCTAATATATAAACTTATACTATATAAAGCTTATATAGTAAAAGTTAATTAATTCTATTACTAACTAACTAGGAAGTCTCTTAGTACCTTTTCTTATATAATATTTAATATTAACTATAATACTCCCCCCCCTCTCCTTTAATATAAAATACTATTTATATATCTATATAAACCCCTAGTTACTTTTTAACCTATTATATAAATATAATTAATTAATATAAGTAGCTCCTAAAGCTACTATACTCTCTCTCTCTCCTCCTTAATATTAATAACTAGCTCTTCCTCTATAGGATTTAAGTATTTACCTACTTCTAGCTTATCTTATAGTATTTAGAGTTACTCTTCTTACTTAGTAATAAAGTCTCTATTCTACCCTAAGAGATCTAGATTTTAGAGGAGGAGCTAGAAGCTATAAATAAGGACCTTAATCTATTATTTATAATAGGTAAGCTATAATATAGTACTATAAAAGGTACTAATATAAGATAAATAACTATAGAGGAGAAGAAGTAGAAGAAGGTATAGTCTTCTTATACTTATCCTCTACTTATCTAACCTAGCTCTAATATTAGGGATATTTCTATATAGGCTCTAATAGAGATCCTATAGATTACCCTTAGAGGCACCCTAGGCTAAGACTAGCCCTAGTTACCTAACCTATCCTATATATTCTTAGATATATCCTTAAGAGCTCCTTAAGGATTTATCTTAATATATATATTTTACTCTAATCTAAATTACCTACTATAATATACCTTATAATTTAAATCCTTCCCCTCTCCTTAATATAAGGAGGTAGTTAATTTATAATTAGTATATCTTTTACTAAGAAAT
>ML977663.1:0-119763 GCA_010015725.1 Amniculicola lignicola CBS 123094 | reverse complement strand
AACCATAGACGATTCAACCAACTATACGATCACGAGGTCGTCAGTGATCCTCAATAAGCCAGAGGACTGGCAGACGTGGCTGCAGCTCAGAAGGAGCTCAGCTAATCACCATAGGATATAGGACTATATAGATCCAACCAAGGAAGAGGCAACTCTCAAGAATCTGGAGGATGAGGCTGAGAGCAGTCAGCTAAGTGAGCCAAAGATTGCAGATCTCTATGAAGGAGATAAGGCAAAGACAAAGACAATAAAGGACCTAGCAACAGACCTATCAAGATTCCAGGTGTATTAGTTCATAATAGCTTAGTACGATAAGAAGTAGGCAGGCAACCTAGCCAAGGAAAAGAAGCTGAAGGACCTAGCTGATAAGATCTAACAAATAATTACGAAGCGTTACCTCTACCTAATCAATAAGTGCAGGACTACATGGGAGATACTGAAGACCCTAAAGACCCACCTCAGCTAGTTGAATCTTAATTAAGAATATACCCTACTAGTAAGATATAAGAAGCTCAAGGTTGTTCCAAAGCGAGCTAACCTAGAGGATTGGCTAGCCTAATAGCTACGTCTTATGCTACTACTCAAGGCTGCTAACCTTGCTAAAGCGTTAAGATATTAATAGTAGAAGGCCTTCCTACTAGTAGTAAGGCCTCTTAATAACTTATAGGCAACTTAGTAGCAGTCGGAGCTCCTCTAAGCTGAGATTAAGGGCTATACCTAGACAGAGATAGTGGAGCTTATTACAGAGTACACTGTCTTCTATAGGATGAACTACCCTATAGTAGTAATAATTAGAGGCAGCTTATACGTAGCAGTGATACTTAGTATAGCTACTTAGGATAGGAACTAGTAAGGTAACTAGTAAGGTAGCTAGTAAGGTAGCTAGTAAGGTAACCAGTAATTAAACCAGGCCCCTAACTACTTCTGTAAGAAGACCTACTAGTAGGTAGACTACCTATATATTAATCCTACTATAAGGAATTAAGGATAGAAGCTAAAGCCCTTAATTAAGCTAGCGTACAAGGCTATTATTAAGTCAGATTTGTACCTAGGCTATATGCTAGCCTAAACTGTTAAGCAGTATACTAAGGCATTACCTACTAGGAAGAATCAAGGCCTAAGAGACCTTAATAACAACTTACAGCTACCAGCAACAGCATCTAGATATGCCCTAAAGGTCTTCAACACTACCACTTAGGAGGTCCCGCTAACGCTAAGCAATTAATGGGTAATAGACCCTAGATTAGATACCTACGTAGCAAACAGCAAGGTATTTAGATAGGAGACTACCTTAATAGGTAGCCCTAACAACAAGATTATTACTGGTAGAGAAATCAGATTAATTACTAAGTGGGGAATAGTAATCCTTACTATTAATACACCTTAAGGTAGTAAGATAGTAAAACTTAATTGGGTTACCTACATCCCTAGATTCTATACAAATATTATAGGCCTATCTAGATATAGGAATAGTAGGATACACTTCAACTTAGGTTAGAACCTACTGTATAAGTGATTAGATTGATTAGAGTGATCAGCTTAATTAGCTTAATCAGCTTAATTAGCTCAATCAGATCAATTGGATTAGAAGAGGATGGTAGCCAACCTCAAGTTCACCAGAGGTCACTAGCTAATTAACTCTAATCCAGCTGCTAGGCCTTAGCTGTAGCTAGCCTAAGTCTTTATAGTAGCCTTAAAGATAGATAGAGCTCTACTTTAGCTAACCTATAAGGAAGCTTATAGATTATATAGGTACCCTAGTAAGAAGGCTATTAAGAAGCTCCCTAAGAATATTAATAGTATTAAGCTTATAGGATATAGATCTATACCTATAATAATAGAGTATAAGATATATATCTATGCTAAGCTATATTAGATTATTAGTAGAAGATTAGCTAGAGAGCCTACTTAGGCGCCGTTTAAGCGTCTTAGGATAGACCTAATCCAACTTATAGAGACTAAGAAGCAAGGATATAGAGGAGACAGACTCTTCTTCTACGCTATCTATAAGAACTCTAAGTACTATAAAGGAGAGGGGATACTAGATAAAACTAAGGTTACCCTTACTTATATAGTAAAGAGACTTCTTGCTAAGATCCTTACCTAGTATAGTATAAAGGTAAAGAGCGTCTAGGTGGACTCTAAGAGAGGCTACGCCAACCTATAGGGGATACTTAGAGACCTAGGGATTATTACTAAGTGCTGAGCCACTAAGGCTCAATTAGGCCTACCTAAGCAAGCTAGGAGGATAATTATTACTCTAGTAAGAGCAGTTTACATACAGGCTAACCTACCTAAGGAGCTTACTACGGAGATCACTTAATTAGCAATCTATATAATTAACTAAACGCCTATAGAGGTACTAGGGTAGAAGACTCCCTATAAGGTTATATGAGGCGTAAGGCCTATAGTAGCTCACTTTATTACTATTAGTACTTAAGCGTATGTCCTTAACACCAAGGTTCTACGTAGAGATAAGCTGGAATTAAGAGTACTAATTGGCTATCTAGTGGGATATAACTCTACTAACATCTTTAGGATCTAGATACCCTTACTAAGGAAAGTAATCTATATAAGAGACGTTGTCTTTGTAAAGGGTGCTACATAGTATAATTAGGAGACTTAGTATGGTAAGAGATTAAGGATAGAAGAGCTGGTGGAGGTAATTGAGCTTAACAAGCTAAGTGACTATACTTAGGAGGTGATTAATCAGCTGCTTAATTGGTCTGCCTAGTAGTTACTAACACTAGGATTGATTACCCTATTAAGAGCCTACAAGGTATTAAAATCCAATAAGCTATTAGATAATACTATAGATAATACTAGCTAAGATACTCTCCTAACACTAAGTTACACTCTATTACCTAATCAATTAGATTGATCCAATCAACCTGATTAATCTAATTGATCTAATCAACCTAATCATTAGATTGATACTAATTAACCTATTAGACCTACCAGCTACGCTAAGACTAAGCCTAATACTAAGCCTAAGCCTAAGCCTAAGCCTAAGCCTAAGCCTGAGCCTAAGCCTTAGCAGGAGCCTTAGCCACGGAAGTGTAGTGGTAGAAAACGAGTAGCTCCTTAAGATCAGCCTAAAGGATAGGAGATGCTACTAGTAGACGCAGTAGTACTAGATTAAAGCTAGAATAATACATTAAGAGCTAATAAGATAGGAGGCAGTATTACTATAGTAGGGAAGAGATCCTAGAAGCTACCTAGCTGCCTAGGCTATATAGTACTAGATAAGAGCTATAGATTCTACGTATAATTATTTCTAGCTCAGCTATATCCAACAGCCCTCTCCTTAGCCCTAATAGGAGAAGCTCTATAGTACAAGAGATACTACACTAAGATACCAGTTACACTAAACTACTTTAAGAACCTTAAGACTTACTTATTTAGAAAGGAGTTCTTAGCAGCCTACTAAGAGGAGGTAGAATTAGTCTAGTAGAGGGGTATTCTAGGGAGATTAGTAAGTAAGCCAATAGTAGGAGCTAAGATACTCCTACTATAATAGGTATTTATATACAAGTTTAATAAGGATAGGTATCTATACAAGTTTAAGGCCTGCCTAGTTATATATAGTAATCTCTAGCAGAGCTGGAATAATACCTACGCAGCTACACTAGCTGCTTAGATATTTAGATTCTTAATAGTGATTATAGTAGCCTTTAGCCTTAGAGCCTTCCAGTACGATGTACGGAACGCCTTCCTTAATATACTAATTGATTAACTAATCTATATAAGAGCTCCTAAGGGCTTTAAGGATTAGCTTAGCTAGATACTAGAGCTCTGCTATGCCCTCTATAGCCTCTAAGATGCACTAGCACTATAGTACAAGCACCTTACAGTAGTGCTTAATTAAGTAGGACTAAGCAAGGTTACTAGTATCCCCTGTCTCTACACCAGCCAGTACCTAATTATCTTCTTCTTTGTTAATAATATAGTAATACTAGTACATCTAGATCACATGATACATTAGGAGAGCCTAGAGAAGGTCCTCCTATCCACCTACGATGTATAATACCTAGGAGACCTAAAGTGGTTCCTAGGGATAAGAGTTGTTAGAGACCTAGCTGCAAAGAAGATATAGCTAGTATAAGACTTATTCATTAATAAGGTAGTTAATAAGTTTGATATCACAATACCTAGGAAGGTAGATTAATCAGCTTAATTAGCTTAATTAGCTTAATTAGCACTAATGTACAAATCCTACCTATTACTAAGCTTAGAACTACCAGATACAGATTGGACGAAGGAGTACAATTAGCTAGTAGGATCTATAGCCTTTCTCGTATCTATAACGAGACCTGACGTGGCTTATACCTACTTAGTCCTTGCTTAATATCTATAAAACCCTAGCTAGCAGTACCTATATACAGCCCGCAAGGCATAGGAGTATATAGTGGCTACTAAGTACCTTGCCCTATACGCCACTAGAGATTAGGCCGTATATCAGATATACGTAGGCAGAGATATCAATTAAGATTAGGGAGACCTATACCTAGGAGAACCTATCTTCTTCAGAGCATCAGACGTAGCCTTTAGTAATAACATTAAGAGCAGAAGAAGCTCTTAGGGGTATCTATTCAAGCTCTATAGGATAATAATCAACTAGAAAGTAACCCTGCAACGTTGCGTCACTAAATCAACTACTAAGGCAGAGCTGATCACCCTATCCTCAGCCTCCACAGAGATTGAATAGTGGAGCAAGGTATTCAGATTAATCAACCTCAGGATCAATCAGAGACCAACACTGTACTGTGATAACCAGCAGACAGTAGGAGCTATTACGAAAAGTGATGAGAAGCTTTACACGAAGCTAAAACACATGGATATCCACAGCCTATAGTTACGTCAAGAGTACGCAGAAGGTCAGATCTACGTTAAGTGGAAGCCTACTTCAGAGATGCCAGCCGACAGCCTCACTAAGGCACTACCTCGTCAGAAACACCAAGAATTCGTGAGGCAGCTTGGTATGGAGGATATATCCAACCTGATCACCACCACCGATTAACCTAGCCAGGCCTCAGAGGGGAACCCTGATCCTACCGACCTCGGCCGCTAGTACTAGGACCTAGGGGGTGCTACCACACGGAGTATCACGGATTTCCTATTTGGGTATAGTATATAGCTTCAGAAAACAACATTAACAGGGCTCGTAAAGGCCAGCTTTGGTCCCACTTGCAGCTGGGGGGGTGTGTAATGGTCAACAGGCCATACCGATTGTAGGATAGCGTCTTGGCTCAGTGATCGATATATAGTCGACTTGATAGCCTAGCTCCAACAATCAACCCAGTTCTTCTCCCCAATATCTGCCTCATCAATCCACCGTAACACAAGAGCATAGACAAAACCAAATCGCTTAACGTATCATAGGCTTAATATACAGCGTTTAGTATTCTTAGGTATTCTAGTACAAGTAGGAGATCGAGCCGACATGTGGGGTCGTTATATGCTTGTTCGTGAGCATCTCAAAAGCGCTATTTGCGTCAAATGTCTGTTGGCAAGTCCGTAAGGGGGCTGGTTCATTCTTCGAGGAAACCTGCTGGTCTCTCTCCACGATACACACTGCAAATTATCTACTCATCCCCCCTGCCGTTACCCTATTCACATTCCCACACTTTAAATCTGTCACTCCACCCTAGCCATCAACATGTCAAATCCCAACTTTCACACTCAAACTACCAACCACGCTCGGGTCCATCCACTATTCAAAGGCAGTACATCCTCAAAGGAGCTGTCGACATAAGTGGAACATACCTCCACCAAACAGGTACTCCTCTACACTAACTTCCCTCCTCGCCTCCCTTGTAAGTTCCAGCATAATCCCCCAACTCCTCGACATTTCGCCCGGCGTGGGGACATAATCCTGTCAGCCAATTTGTTCCAATTCCCACGATTACCTCACATGAAAAACAGTGCAGCAAAAACAACACACTTACCCAAATCTTCCACAATATCACCATCTGTCTCCTCGTCACATCCCACATCTCCTCTGACGCCAACAGCAAGTCAGCAAACATCTTGCAGTCTTCCCGGTCCAGCATATCCTGGTCAGTCAGATGAGCAATGCAAGATAGAGTGCTGTGATAGGTTAGTTGGTGGGCGTTGTCGAAGGGCCCGAAGTAGGTTATGTCGCAGAACCCGGTCATTGTTTCTCCGAGTGCCATGTTTTTGCGTGGAAAGGAGGAAAGGTGTATAAATTGGGTGGGTGAGAATTGATTCTCCGGGTGCGTGGGTGACGGGAATGGGAAGGTCAGTGGGTGGGTAAATGCGGGCGAGAGAATTGGGGGGGAGGTATGGATACAGCTTTATAGTATCGTTGTGGGCGGTTTGACGTGGCCTGTAGTAAAAGTCCAGAGGCTTGACTGCCGTGGTGAAAGCACCCCCTTCATTGTTCTCGAGAAATTCATCTCCACCAAAATGGTAGAAGCCCAAGGGCCCGGCTCGGTGAAACTAGTTCTCCTACGTTTTACTCGAAGCAGATACTAAGCCCCGAAATTGGTGAACAACTGAGAACAAAGATGAATTGTGTGTTAGTTCGGTAGCCGGCTGTCCATGCCATCAGTAGGAAAACTGCACAGAGTTCTTGGAGTCAGGACTCGATAGGATAAAATGCCAAGTTGATGGCAAGGCATTTTGACAGCAGCAGAATAGCGTCAAGGAAACGACACAGCCCACTAATAAGTAAACATAATGCAAGAGACCAGACTGTCAAGAGGAGACTTGATTCCCTACGTTACAGCAAAAGATATCCGTAGGCTCACATGATATTATACATGACATACGCCGGTTCACCAGCGATGCATTTTTCCGCATTCCACCGGCCTCGTCCACCGCTTTATCTTTCCCTTTCTCCCCTCTCAATCCTCTCCACCCCATGATCACCTTCAACCCACGTTTACTTAACCCCTCAATCCCAAGAGGAAGTTGCCTCCACCCTTCCCACCTTCCGCTCCCGACGCACCACCGCCGGGCAGATACGACACATTCGGATTCCTGGCCAACAACTGCGCAATCTCCTTCTGCGTCTCGATTCTCCTGATCAAAATCAACCCATCACCACTCTTCGCCACCGCCTTCGAAATCGTATCCGCAGCTTCCGCCTCGCCCTCTGCCCTTATAACATTAGCCTGTCGCTCCTGCTCCGCCTTCTCGACAACGAATCGCGCGCGCTCGGCCTCCTGCTGCGCAATCTGCTTCTCCTCGACAGCCTTGGTGAACTCCTTGCCAAAGGTCATGTGCGTTATTGACACGTCTTCGAGCTGGATGTTGAATTCTTGGGCGCGCTTGAGTAGGTCGTTACGGATGCGGTTGGACACGGCTTCGCGCTGGGTGATGAGTTCTGCGGCGTCGAATTGGGCGACTATGGATTTGAGGACTTCGTTTCCGATGGAGGGGAGGACGCGCTCGTCGTAGTCTGTGCCGAGGTTCTTGTATATTCTTAGCTTGTACTCAAATCATACAAACCATGTAATATAATAGAGATTTTTGCAAGGGAATGGGAGATGTATAGAATGAGAGATATCTTACCTGATAAATCTTAGGCAACATCTTAACCTCCGGCCGATGCAACACCCTCAACGTGAGCGTGACCATCTGCAAATCCTTGCTCCCCGTCGTCGTCGAGATGTTCCTCGGCCTCGTCCTCACATCATATATGATGCTTCTTTGCAGCCAGGGGATCAAAAAATGTGTGCCCTCATTCACCACCGTTTCCTTGACACCCGACAGTCGATCGAAGATGACAGCGCGCGTTCCGCCCTTGACATCGTAAATGGAGGCTTGTGCGAGGCTGAAGGCGACGGCGCCGGGGACCACGAAGCGGAAGAGGGATTGCGGGAACGCCATGGTGGGGTTGGCGATGGGGGGAGGGTTGGTGGGGAGCTGTTGACGGCAGAGGGCGACGGTGATGATGCGGAGACGAGAGGTGAGGTGCTGGAAAAGTTAAGCTAGCCAATCATGCACGGCCAGAGCTAGCTTATGAGGTCACGTGCGGGGCAACTTTGGGCTTGGATACCCGGAATCGTGAACGTCAACTCAACATTCAACTCCAACACCTGCAATCTCTCCGCAATCGCGACACTACCAATTACCCTCCTACATACCAACCACATACTATCACAATGGGTGGCGGCGACAGACTCCCCGGCCAGTACGTCTCCCCGTACCCCAGCAATCTTCCGAACATCTCAACCACCCACCTTCGTGGAGCCATTGCCTCTCTCCCACCTCGCTAACAACTCTCTCAGATACTTAGGACCATGGGGTGCCCTCGGTACGACTCTCTCTCCACCCCCTCTCCTCTCATCATCCCTTGGACCACAACCAGTACCATCCACCCCGTCCTCAACACTGACCCACCCCCTAGGCTCTCCCGCCCAAAAAGGCGTAACCGTCTACGCCATGTCTCCAAACCGACAAAACCCGCTCGCCGGTACCCTCAACAACGCCATCTTCAACACATTCCGTCGCACCCGCAACCAGATCCTGTATGTGGCGCCGCCGCTGATCCTCGGGTATATGGCTATGGAGTGGGCGATTGAGAGGTAAGACATACAACTTGGAGCTACACAAGCTCTGGTGCGATAAGGGCATGTGCGGTGTGAATGTATGCTAATGCATCGGGTACAGGAACGAGTATTTGAACTCCAAGCCCGGACGTGCCGAGTTGGAGAACCAGGAGTAAGGAGGGGGTTGGATTGGATGGGCATTGTGAGAGTATGGTACACGGATGCATGGAATGGGATTACGGGATGGCATATATATGTACAGTATGGCTTTCATGGAATAGATTCTTTTGCCTTTCACTTAGGTCGATGTTGCTCAATTTGTCGATTATCTATGACGTCATGCATTGGAAGTCGCTCCCAGAAATATTTATGAGGCACAATCAACATAGTCACACCTGCAAGTGCTGCGGGTCTGGATATAACAAATCATATACTCGTTGAAATCTGCACATCTATCTATGCTAGGGTATCACAGAATACATAATACACAATGCCCGCCCATCCCATTCCACACCCGAACCCTTCCACGTGATAGGAGCCACAAACACAAAATATTGCCCGCAAGCTCCTCAAACCCCTTCCCACCAAATAGTCAACTCCAGCAGGTCCAAACAAACCCTACTCAATCTTTACCACCACTTCAAAGCACCTCATCATCGGAGTGCTCCTCATCGACCTCCACACCCTTCTCTCCGCGATTAAATTGAAACCCCTCTTGCGCTGCCTTCCTGAGGGCGTCCAGAGCAAGTGAGGCCCCGGGAGTAGGAGTTCTAGCATCCGTCGGAGTCGGAGTCCTAGAAGCCGACTTCATCGGCGCCGGAGCCCCTAGTTTCACCCTTGGAGCGGGTGTTGTCGACAACACGGGTGCTGGAGTCGTCGGCGTCCGAGCAAGATATTCCTCATCAATTTCGCCCTCCGCATCCTCTTCATCATCGATTATACCTCCCATCTGCACATCTCCGTCTCGATCTGTTCCAGATCGCGCACCAGAGGCTGAGGCACTGTTGTACGGATCTCTAAAGACCCTGTCATCGTCTCCATTGTCTGCTTCGGGCTGCTCCGGCAATGGTTCTTTACCAAAGTAATACACCTCATCCTTTGGAGGCCTCCTCCTTCGATCGACTTTCTTTGTCTTTGCTTTCGTCTTCTGGAGAGCCTGTATGGCGATGTTATGGATATCGCCTTCTGACTGTACAGTATTTGCTGTAAATTCTGATTCTTCTTCCATTTCGTCTTCTGGAGATCTCGTTCTCCCTTTCCGTGGCAGACGAAAAGGTTTCTGCGGTGTCTTAGAAATGCGGCCGTGTCCAATACCAAGCTTTTCGCGCAATGCCTGAGTTTTGGCTCGTGCACGCTCTCGCCGTGACAACCTAGGCGCTTGAGCGGGTTGGGGATCTGGCTGCTCCGTCGATGGTACTGCTTCTGATTCTGGTTCTGGCGAATATGGTTTGGGCTGTACATTCAACCAACTCCAGTCCTTCCTCAGCTCTTGTATTTCCTCTTCCGTCCACGCCAAGTTGATGTTCTGCTCAGTGGCGGGAAGGAATCGCTTTGCTATCTTCGGGTCTAAGATGTTCTTCTTCTTATTCCGCCGTACGTGCTTTCCAAACCAATCCTCCTCATCGCCAATGAGCTCGTCGCCAAAGACAGTCCACCAGAGCGGCGTCATCCTGAATGTGGGCTCGGGCTCTTGGTTCACCAGTTCAGCGGCTCCAACGTCTACCAGCCATGAGAGAACCAGTTCGACTTCGAATAGTTCAGTGGTGTCTTTGCCACAGCGTTCATAGACGGAGGCTGCATTGCTTCCAGGTCGCCATTGAACGATCTGGACGACCATGTTTAGAATGCGATTCCACCACGGCCATGTAACCGATTGGCCATTGATGCTGCTCCAGATCGGTAGCAAAGCTGTGGGATCAGCTTTACCAGGAAGAGGAGGTTCGCGTAACTTCATCCATGAACCAGGTGCTTCTTTTTCTTCCAAGGGAACCATCGGCTCTGGCGATGGCTGGAGGGGGTTGCCAAATTCGTAGGTCGAGGTTGGTACTATGTCAATGGGCCAGAAGAGCAGCTGGCGGTCGACCTTACGTTGCGCGTACTCTGCAGTAACGAATCCCCAAGAAGATATCCTCTTTTCTTCCGAATCCGGATCGTTGTCGATAGGGGGGGGTCTTGGTACTATTCTCACTTGCCCGGAATTCAGAAGAGTAAGCAACGCCATGACAGCACCGTTCTCTGCAGTCCGACTGGGCTGTACCACCCGCTCCTCCATAATATCCCGCGAGAAAGCGACATCCAAGCTTTTCTTGAACTCCACGGCAGCCATGAAATCATCCAACTGGAAAACGGATCGGAAGAGCTTTGCCGAGGCCATTTTGAAATGAAAGTTCCTGCCAGGGCGCAGGCGCTTGAGCTTTATCATCTGTATCAGCTTGCGGCTCATCAAATCGTTCACTATTCCCTGGAGAACAGGTTCTGCAATGGTGCGGAATTTCTCGTGCGCCTGATGAGCATCAAAGGCCGATTGATCTGTTGCGATGTTGGAGCGAATCATAGATCGAGCCTGAAGAACAACATCTTCATCTGAATACGTCTGCTGGGCGTGCTGATGATAGGGAAGAACAGCGAGATACTTCCGGACACGCTTCTTCCTCTTCCTGTTCGAAAGCTTGTCGTTGAACCAGGCCTGCCTGTTGAACACTTGGCGAGTTGACGCATCAACAAAGTACCTCTCATGAATGGTGGCCCAATCGCCCTCAAGTAAAGCCTCTTTTGGATATCGAGGGCTTATTTGAACCGCCCACTGAGCAAGAGCATCCCAATTGTAGGTCTCATAGCTGTTGGGATCATGCAAGGCTTCGATTTCTCCGGCCTCATAGGCTTCAAGAAAGCATGACTGAAACCTTTCGGTGAGAGCCGCAAGATACTCTTCCTGATTAGATTGTGCCCATGACCAGTGCCTCTTCATCTGTTCAAGTTCATAACCATCTTCAGGCCTATAAATCTTGGTGACTATCTTCCAATCAATTTCACCAGCATCTTCTGACAGATTCGTGGCGATGACAAAAACGCATAAGAGTTTCTTGAGGTTGTTGATTGCATCGTAGCGATACACACGTTGCTTGGGTTTCTTCGATCGCCTCGCCTTTGGCTTCTTTTCTTGGACTTCATTAGCTAGTTCACCCTGTGTGGCTTGATCTGATGTTCCCGCCGGAGTCTCCACTGATGCCTCTTGAGGAGAACCCCCTGTAGCCTCTTCTGTATCAGCATGTGGCTGCTCAGGCTCCCCTTTCCGCATCGAATTCTTGATGGCGGGTGGAACGTAAATGGGCTCATCCGGATCCCCAGTGAGACCAACCAAACGTTCTGGCAATGTAGGGTCAGAGTGCACCGCGTTTCTCTTAGCTTTTGATTTTTGTTTGCGTACACGCTTCACAGAGATTGGTGAAGGAGTATTCTCTGCCTCAGAGGTATTGCGAAGAGCTACACTGCCACCTAGCGAGGTACGACGTTTCTTTTGTGCGTTCTGGTCATCGCTGTCTTCATCGCCTGTCTCCCTAGCACGTTTACCTAGAGTAGAAATAGCGACATCAGTCGCTTCTTCAAAGCTAGCATCGTGGGTAGACTGGTTTTCTCGCAACGCAGACAACTCTGTAGAGAAAGTTCCGTTTGAAGGATGGTAGACAGTTTCGGGATTAATGGGTGGTGTATTGGATGGGTGCAGTGCGATTGGTAGGATTTCTGCAGAGGAGTCCAAAAGCACGGGAGATGGTGAACGTAATCCAGTAGGGCCAAAGGAGCATGTAGATTCTTCCACTGCATGCTGTGGACTTGATGTCTCGAAAGATTGTGCAGACTTTCCGGTTGTTCTGGGGAGTTCGCGTGTAGCTTCTTCCACTTCATGCGGTGGACTGGATGTCTCGAACGACTCTGCAAACTCTGCAGACTCTCCGGCTGTTTCGGGGAGTTCGCGTGCAGTAGTCAACCTTGTACGCTTCTTCTTCTCATTCTTTTTGCCTTTACCTGGCTGCTTTTCTGGAGATCCCACACTGGCGATGCCTGCACTCTCCGTCACTTCGGGATTTTGTGCTTTTTGGAGGAACTTACCCGTACGCTCACGGACCGATTCCATGATCCGTTTATCGAGTTCTTCCTGGATAGCTTTTGCCCTTGCACGACGCAGTCTCCACGTTGGTTCAAGCTCAATAGTGAGATCCTTTTCCACTACAGATACTGGAACAACCTTTGGTTCGAGATTGATGAGATCATGGACTTCTTCGGGATAGAAAGCCTTTGGCCAACACTTGATTATGTTCTGCTGAAGATCTTGAATCTGCTGGCTCGACGGGCTGATATCCCCTTGCACGAGGATAGTCCTCGTTATCGATTCATTACCGTCAAGCTTTCGGGCGAGGAACGTCATCTTCTTCAGGTCGTGTTCAGGATTGTTAATCAGACTATCGACTGTAGCCTTCTGGGTGGTCCGATCTGGCACTGGCATCCTATTACCCAATCGTTGCACCCACAAAGATTCAAATGGCGCATAAAGCTCTCCGTTATATGGAAATACTCCACCGCAACGTTTCATTATTTCAAAAACAATGTTTTTTCGTAGCAACCAGACGCTCCCTTGACCAAGCCTCACGCCTTGCTTGGTGGTGCCTCTGGCCTTCTTTGCTTGCGGCAAAGATGTAGGGAGTGCTTCGGAAATAGCAGAGGTGGATCGCTCAATATCGAGCAAGTCTGAAGCATTCATGGCGGCTGTTATGGCAGTGGACGGAAGCCCGCTAACGTCGATTTCGATCGATTGTGCGACTGAATCATCTGCGATGGGTGACTGCACTCTTGCTGGAGGTGTAATTTGAGGGGTGACCATACAAGTAGTTGCCCCTGCAATCTCGTGTGCAATGGGTTCGGAATGGGTTGATGCGTTGACAGTAGTCCACGCTGATTCCGTTGCCCGTGAAGCCAATTGACTCTGCCAGGCTGAATCATGAGGACCTTCATCTGGTACATGCTCCACGCGCCCCTCAATTGCTTGCTCAGCAGCCTTGTTCATTTGTCTACGGAGATCCGCAAATCTTATCCTAGCAGCCTCTTCAATACGTGGATCGACGACTTTCTTAACATTTCGCACAGCGGATTCTTCAGCGATCTGTTTGGACGGCTGCTTTTCCTTCGTTTGAATAGGGTCATGGGCTCGTTCGGGAGAAGGATCCTCAATACGCGGAGAGGGTTCAGTTCCCTGTACAGGTGAAGTGATGATATCGTCTTCGTTCCCATTCTGAATCTGGTCCGTAGTCTGCCCCGACTCTATGGGGGCGGGGGTAGACTTATTTTCCGTGTTATTATTGGGTTCAGACTCGAACCAAGCTAGGTCTTTCAATCCACGAAGTTTGAAGACAGCCATGTATGCTTTTCTCGGTCGACCACGACCTCTCCACGTGGCGAGAGGGTCAAAATATACTCCACTCTGATCCCCATGTGAGATCGCAAATGAAAGAGTCCTCGAGGTGGTTCCTTTTGAGGTCTGCATAGAAGGCTGGCCCTTTGCAGAAGTATTTTCTGTTTCGAAGGATCCTACAACGCTACGATTGACTCGCAACTTCCTAAGCTGACGCTCAGGGTATTTGTTTGTTCGGCCAGTTTTCAGTTTGGGTGCGATGGAGTTAGCAATATGTGATGTGTGTGAACCTTCTTCTAGCTGTTCAGAAACTTGTGGCACACCTCCTGATGCAGAAGGCGAATCAAGTCGGGGCAGCTTAGTCGCTCGTTGGTCCTCGTGGCTTTCTGTATCCGCTTTCCGCTTGGGCTTCTCCTGAGTAAGAGAATGTTCTTCGCCGGTCGGACGATTTTCTGGTGGTTTAGAGGCATCAGGTGGAGTCTCTTCGCTGGCGGCTCCCTCTGGCTCTTTGCTGTGTTCATCAGGGACAGCTTCGGACGCCATCTGCTCTGCCCTTCGCTTTCCGTTTAGATTTTTGGAAGGGCGTCCTAGTGGTTTCATGCCTCTTACTGCCCTCTCTTCTTTTGTGAGACGTTCAACTTTCTTTCTCGGCTCGGCGCCCGAGTTATCGGCTTCAGACTGTGATGCCGCTGGATCTGGCAAGAGCCCACGCTCTTTGCGGATTGCATCCTCGATGGACTTTTTGAGTCGACCCTTGACAGGTAGTCCCATTGCTGCCCTCTCTTCCATTGTGAGAAGCGGGCGATCACCAAATTTAAATGCGCCTCGTGGTTTATTTTCCTTGATTAGAACGTCAGGTAGAGATGTAGGATCACCCGTCTTTCTTCGATGATCTCGAATCTGCTTTTCGATGCCCTCGCCAAGCCGGCCTTTGAGTGGTAGTCCAAGGGCCTCACGCTGTGCTGCTGTAATGAGCGTGCTTCTCTTCTCTTTCTGCTTTGAACCGTTTGTGGAGATGGTCTGCCTGTCGTGAGTATCCGGTAATTCGGAGACTGTTGGGGAGTCTCGGTCTGGTTCCCCAGTCTCGAGGCTTTTTGCATGCTGAAATTTCGCAGCAGCTTCTGCCTCCGCCCGCGTCATGACTATTGTTCGTGGCATTTCAACTTCCACTGCAACTCGTTCCTTCTTCGACTTCTTTGGCTTTTCGTATCCTATAGATTTAGCCAAGGCAGTGTCCCAATACCTCGCACCACGATGGTTCTTCTTGATCAATGCTTGGCATTCGGCAAGAGTCGCTGTTCCATTTGGGTGATAATCTTTCGGGTCGGCCACGCGAAAACCCCACTTGTCAAGTGTGATATTTTGGGAGTTACCTCTCACGTTGGCCTTTTCTGTGGTCGAGTCTTCTTGGATCTCTTTGCTCACCGCCTCCCAACTGACATGCCCAAGATCAGCGGCTTTTTGGAAGTTGCCATGTGTGCGATATACGTAGTGAATGTATCTCTTTTCCGGCGTAATGATTGTATCTCTGATGAGAGCAAGATGTCGAAGATGTGGCGGTTGGCTTTTCTCCCAATCGTCGGTCATTCGAACTACAACATTCTCGATCGGCCGCTTCCAAAACTTGCCCATAGTGACATCTCGCAGAGCCGCAGCGTCATAACCATCAGGCCCAGCCAGACTGAGAGCTTCATGAATAAGGTTTGGCACAAGCCTCTCTGGTGTCCACTGTGGTGGGATACGCTTGATGTCCTGAATTTCACTCTTCTTTTCTTCAACATCCATTTCACCATCGGACTCAATCTCAAGTTCCATGTCTCGCATAGCCTCATCACCATCTTCATCCTCTTCAAGCACCCTCTCTGGAGGCTCGTTCTGAGCTTGCTTACGTCTGAATCGCATAATTTTCATATCGGCATCGTTGGGTTCTCGCAAAAGTTTGATGCAAGTGGACCATTTTTCGGTGGAGCCCTTTCTGCGTGCGCGTACACGTTTAAGGAGCCCAGACTCTTCCAGTCGAACGATAGTACTCCGGATAGTTCGGGCGGGCCAGTTCTCTTGGGAAACATTCAACCTCTGCCTAAGAGACCGCACGGGGATGACATTGACATCTTTGAGAGTATTATAAAGTAGGGGGACGAAGTTGGAAAGGATGATTTGGTCGCCTCGAAATACGTCCTCCACCCCACCAGGCCCTTTGAGGAAATGCCCTTGCCTGACTAGCTTCTTATGAACAAGCAAACTGGTGCGCATTTTCGCTGCTTGTACTGGGTTCTTCTCGATATAGCCCATCTTCGCAAGCCTGTCGGTCCGTTGTGGCACAGATCGCTTGTCTTGACCACTGATCCTGACCAGGTCTGGCTGGAGGATGCCATTCGCACCACGAGATGCGATGATGGACAGCAGGACAAAGAGCATCCCAGGCAGCCTCTGGAGGTCTACCGAATGGCCTGCAACCGCTTGCCAGGTTCTGTTTTGGCTGGCGTATAATCGGGGGACTGTGGTCGTCGAAACTTCGGTATCGAAAATTTCAGCAGAGACATCGTCATTACGAACGTAACCTTTCGCAACCACTTTGCGGCGACCACGCTTGACCTTTTTGTCCGAAGGGACAGAGGGTTCAAGATTCGGCACGTAGCTGGTGCTATCTTGGATGGAGTGGTCACCAAGTCCGTCTTGTTGAACGTTGCTGGTGGCTATACTGACTTGCTGCGGAGTGGTAGTCATTACAGAGTGGTTACCAGGATTCTTGAAATCGGAACCATGTGAGGTGGTGGGCGGAACGGGAAGCCCAGCATCCAGCGGCCGCCCCGCAGATGTAATCTCCACCGGATGGCTGGGTACCTGAGGCAGTGGCTTCGATCGGTCAATTCCCTCCATGAGATGGGGCTCCTTGGCAAGACGAGCTCTAAGAAGTTCGCGAATCTTGTCGTTCTTCAGTCCAGCAGATGATCCGGACGGGGTAGCAGTCACGGTATTCGAGTGCCGGGGGATCACACGTTGAACAGGCGCAAGTTGCTGGTCTTGAGAGACGCTTAGAGCGCCAGCTTTTCCCGTCTCGATTTGTTCAGCAGCTTGAAATTCAGCAAATGAGAGATCACGCCTCTCCCCACGAAGATAGATGCGAACATCGTGGCGGCGTCGAATCCATTCCCAAAGTCGCTCATACGTCTTCTCCTCAATTGGAGCAGTCGAGGGAGGCTCTTGGAATTCATGAAACCATTGTTGAACAATATGACGAAAGTCGCTGCTGCCGGCTCCTATATGTTGAAATTAGTACGGTGCAGGAAAAAACACAGCCAAATCGCACTTGCACGCTGACAAAAAAAAATGATAGGAAGTGCAACAGATGAGAAGAAAGATAGTGGGGCAGTAAATAACAAGGATGTTCTTGTTGCCGCTTTCAAAGCAGATGATCCAAACCAGTGGCACTGCTCTCAAGAGAAACAAAAACGTGAAAGGCATGTGAGGGCAACAGTACATACCGTGGCTTCCGCAGAGTGCGATTTGTGACGTCAAATGATCGAGCAGCCTGTCGGCACCAAATGTTCGCTCTGGCACCCGTCCTCTCCCAACTCCCCCCATTTTGTTGTTGAAGGCGCCACCTCGTGATGTGTCGAGGAACAAACTGAGATGAAGAAGTTGCAGGTGAGACTCGAACGCAGTGCCCACTGGTGGTGCAGGACTTGGCTTGCCGGGCGGGCGGCGGCAAGGTTGTGGTTGGTGTTGGGTAAAGTTTGAGTGGGTCCCATGCTGCAGCTTTGGAAAAAGGCCTAATATCGCCAAGAGTTAAGCGAGTATTGTCAC
Organism: Amniculicola lignicola CBS 123094; assembly: GCA_010015725.1. Taxonomy (NCBI): domain Eukaryota; kingdom Fungi; phylum Ascomycota; class Dothideomycetes; order Pleosporales; family Amniculicolaceae; genus Amniculicola; species Amniculicola lignicola. Next base: position 102,033 of record ML977663.1, on the reverse strand, counting down.
GTGCATGCTCTATTCACAGCGATTCATCTCCCTCGCTGGGTATCATGTTCATAAACCATGGAACACTGGGGTTATATGCTAGACCCCAAACTAATCAGGTCTGAATACCCTCCTTTCGTGCCGCCATCAGCTCCCTGTACGTGTCGATGATACCCTGCCTCTGCTCCCCAAGCTCCTCTCTCTTGCGCAAACTACCAACAGCGTTGGGGATGTTCGCAACATTCACGCGTGCTCCATTCTTGACCTTGAAAATTTCCCGGGGTACTTTGAGGAACTGGGGAGGTTCCTGGGCGACGTCATGCAAACCCTTCCGCTCGTCCCTCGTCCTCCTCAGCGCCTCCCACTCGTCCTCTTCTACATCCTCGACTTCGCCAGCGACCAGTCTCTTCTTTCCTTTGCGCTTGCTCTTCTTACCCGGAGCAGGGAGGTCGGAAGTCTTGTCCTCCCACATAGCATCAATCTCATCTCGCTCCTCCTCGGCCAGCTCGCGCTCTTCCTGCTCCTTGTCTCGGATCCGTACTTCTTCTTCTCGCCAGCCCTTCTGAAGCTTCTTTAACCTTTTTTCGTGCTTTGTGACTCTGTGACCATTCGATCCATCGACCTTCTTACCCCTCTTCCCCACACTCCCTAGCGGTAGCGCCTGGTTCACTCTCTGTCCAAAATCCGAAAGCTTTTCTCCTGGCTGAATTTTGGGTAGTGGTTGCGCTTCGCTGTCTACAGTATCTGTGGGCTGAACGTCCTCCACCTTGCGCTTCTTGGTTTTCGGCCGCGCGCCATCGTCAAGGCCATTTCGCACTTTGCCTCCAGCTTGGAATTGCATGAGGCGCGCAAATCCTTTGGGTGTATCGTCCGCGCCATATCCTTCCACCATCGCCGACTTGCGCTTTTTCCCGGTACCATGACTTGACGCTCGAGCTGTTCCGACTGGCAAAGGTTTTGCTCTAACGGTGGGTGGAAGATTGAAGCTACAGATTACGTCAGCTGATTCTTTGGCCCTCGTTTAAGAGAACCCACTGTGCGTCATCACTCTTCACATCTGTTATCTTCCTGCGGTGTTTGTGCGGCATAGTTGTTGCGGGTGTCGGGTTGGTGAGACTCGTGAAAAAGTTTAGTTTGAGGTCTGCAGAAGCCTTACGGCGCTAAGCTTTTCTAGGCAACCTTGGGGTTGTCATTCTCAAGCTTGTTGGAACCGTCACCCTCCTTAGCCCTTGACATCAATCTTCACCATCCTTGCTTTTAAGCTTGTGGTTTACTAGCTTCCATTCGCTCACCAATTTCCGTGGAACAATTTTCGGGTGACCGTTACCAGTTGACGCATCTCGAAACCTCAGCCCACGTCCACCACCTGGGCCGTCGAAAGTCAAGAACTGCAATTCGGCCGCCACCCAAAGGCCACCCCAGATTCCCCTGTTATGGAAAGGATAACCCCAATCCTTAGTCACGTTGAGAATTCGGCAGCGCCGCCATTTGGCCTTAGCGATGTGCTACAATGATTCGGTATCCAGATATCCCCAGCCACCCTGGATGGAAGGTGCGACCAGGTGAAATCCAGACCTAACATCACTTCACAACCCTCCTGCTACTTATATACAAACCGTATTTTCTTCTCCTCCAATGTTCCATGAAGCTCTCATACACCATGTCTACTTTCACTGCTTTTGCTTGTTCCTGCACCCGACATCTTCATCGGCGCTCAAAGGCCGCCATAGCATCGCTTTCTTAGTGTCATCTCAAGAACACACAGCTTCTCTATTCCCACTGGTCCCACCGCAAATACTGGTTTTCTCACAATACCTATCCATCTCGTGGTATTCAACGGAGCGCCTCAACGTTGATTCGGAGTCAGTGTTCCTGGCCCGTATGGGATCTGGCATGGCACATGCAACGATACCTGGGTATTTAGACACCCAGTGTCGGGTCTAGATATCTGGGACACTCTTTGGCCAGGTTCAGGACGCTCAGTTTGTTACTATCGAGCATCCACACAACGTGTATATTCAGGTCCTAAACATGTTTCGAGTCTGGACTCTAAACTGGCGGATGAAACTGCCTCATGGATTTTCAGACCATCGACTCTGGAAGTGACGACGAGCGAACAATTTTTAGGGGTCTAGCGTCGTTGTTCCGGGTGCCCGTCGGTATGGTAATGGTGGAGCACTCCGCGTGTTTGTTTCCAGGAAGCCCAGAAGCTGCATGCCCAGAGCGAACTATATCGTGCAAGGTAAGTTCTTTTATTGCCTGTCACACCGCATTTGACTGGCTCTTGGGAGGACGCCATAGAAAACTTGTCCCTGACTCCCTGTCCAGATCTTCTTCATGGCATTCTCTCGATCGCATCATCGCTATAGTTGCTTTTATTTAGCGAGTGGGGCAAGCCGTGCTCCAGCTTGAACAATAAGCCGCGGAAATATAGCTGACCACCATATAGAGTCCACTGGGCGCCATTTCATAGTCCAGGCGCAGCATTAAGGGTCCTTTGGGCGGTAACAGCCGTGAACGTGGGCACAACTACAAGCTTCTCCGCGCGGGTCGTCATAAGCCAACAACCAACCACCCATCATAGATGACATCTTTACCTGTCGGCTCGGATTAACCGCACTGTCTGCCTTGGTTTCCGAGTCATGATAAGATCACGCGTTAACTAGATGGGTCGTTAGTTCTCAATGCAATAATGACGGGCCAGATAGTTGCTGAATGGAAGTGATAGTCTGAGGAGCGTGAGAATAAATCTTCCAGAGGCGTACTTTGAGAAGGGAGCCATACCCAAACCAAGCCTATGTGGCTTGTTTCTTCGAAGAAATCTTGGAGAAGCTTCTTCCCCTCTCCGACGACGGAATTCGCTTCACCCTGACAGCTGCACAATGTCTTGAATTATTGCGCAAATCAATTCACTCCAACGGGAACACTTTCAAGCACCCCTGCGAGCCTGGGCGGCTGCCCCCAAAATCAAATGGCTTGTGTCACACCAACAATCTATCCTGCAGTGTCAATACTGCTGTGCGAACGCGGCTAAATGACGAAATTCCAGCGGAAATCTGCAGTTCGCTTCTCTGTCGCATCATGGAGTCCAGACCCCCTCGACTTATCCACGCTAATGGACCACGGCATATCCGGTAAGCTTGCCTTTTGCGCAGTGCCTTCATTCAATATGGTCTTACGACACAAGAGGTGGCACAACATAAACAGAGCGTGCTCCGTGCGGCGGCACATTGGACGCATGCTGATGCGTGTGATTGATCATGATGGAGCACGTTCGGTCGTCTAGTTGCTTCTTTGGGTATCTCCACTATCGTGTGGTGTTACCTCGCTGTGCCAGCGTACATGCAACTTTTCCCGGCCAAAAAGGCAGTGCCGAGGATATGTCGTGAGGGTGAAATCGAGGAGACACAATGAAAGCGGAAGAGCGTGCAATCTTCGCAGCGTTGTCAGAATACAGGAACTGATAGCTGCGTGACCAAATGGCCTATGGCCAAATGACCAAATACTGACTGTCCTCGACCTTCCAGTCTCGGCTCTGATGGTAACAACTCCGACAAGTCAGAGACCGCAAAAGGACCACGGTGGGGAGCATGTCACCGCTTGGCGTAGTATGCTCGGGCCTAATGTGGGAATGCACCAATCACGTTCGCGGAAACCAGCATCCGCCAGCAGAGCCGAGAGAGTTCCCACGGTGTTGTTATCGGGCTTGACGATGAGGCTTGCAAAATAAATGCTGCCCGTCCCTTCGAAATCGTTATCAAGAACGTCCGCTATGTGAACGGAAGTTCTGACGACTTATCGCATCTATCTCGCCCCCCGGATCACACACGCTGTGTGTTAGGAGTGCAGCAGTCGAACGACCGAAGCCGCTGGTGGAACCCCAGATCTCACACACTGCCTACACTTTAGCCCAACGACGCGTGTACGAGCCGTGACCCCGTTTTGTGTTACAGGGCCCGTGTTTGCATCCGCTCTAAACAACTTAAGAGTAGAGTGTGTGGCGTTCCCCGGACCAAGGCCTCGAATATTGTTTTGCGTGCTATCGAACACGTCTTAAAGTGCCTCAACACCCTGCACGCTCGAGTGCGTCCATCGTCAAGTATCGTCGCCGCCAACCTCGCCACACCTCCAGCAGCTTTCTTGTTCCATCGTCAAGACTTGCGACCTCGGGAGAACAGACAACCTCTTCCTGATAGGACCCCGCAGTTGCCAGAAGGGTCCGGGTCTCGATTTGCGACAAGGGTCCGGCTCGCTTGGAGCCCGTACCTGGCATGGCGCACCCTCCCGCCAGCACGCAGAGCGCTGCCAAATCAGCAATGCTGCGCGACTTTGACGAGGCTGCGAAACTCGAGCTCAAGAACGCGCCCATTGTGTCGTTGCGGTCTCTGGAGGATGGCGACAGCGAGTGTGACGATGCGCACCAAGGGCCGGGCAGTCGCTGGCTCCGGTTGCTAATTCCGAGGCGGAAGAACACAAGAGCGTCGCTGCCCCAGCACCACGCACAGGACTTTCGGAGAGGACTGAGGGGACTCAAATGGAAGAGACATGGCCTTTTTGCATGTTTGGGCAGTGTGGTGCTAGTGCTCATCTTTTTGTATGTTGTTTTCTCATCTGATCTTCCGCCGCGTTCCGACGCACGTGGAGTGGACCCTGACACCTTGTTTTTTTCCCTGCAGATCTGGTTCCACTCCTTCCGTTTCTTGAGATGGTTCCAAGATCGTCGTACAACGGACGAATGTTTGCTAACCAGCTCAGTGGTGTTGTACATATTGCCAATGTCGCCATGTCGCTTGTACCCATGTGTAAGCTCCAGCCTGCCTCCACCAGCATATTCAAAACTCACAAATGAATAGTATGGGACGAACCTGACGTCTCTTTCTCGGCCAGCTGGAATCCCATGGGCGACGCGAGCCCAGAATTATCCTACATTACCGACCTGACAAAGGACGTGCAACCTGTGCCATGCCACTCTCACAACGACTACTGGCGCCGTATCCCGCTCTACGAGGCCCTCCACTATGGCTGTGTGGGTGTTGAAGCAGACGTCTGGCTCTTCGACAACGATCTCTTTGTTGGTCACAACACCCAATCCCTGACCCGGACACGGACTTTCCAGTCAATGTATGTCGAGCCTCTCACCAGGATGCTTGACAACAAGAACATCATCACCGAATTCATTGCATCTGATCTCACCCTCCCAAAGAACGGTGTGTACGAAACCGATCCAGACCAGACCCTTGTCCTTCTCGTCGATTTCAAGAACTCGGGCGACGACATCTACCCCTTCGTGGTCGAGCAACTCACCCCTCTCCGCGAGAAAGGCTATCTCTCCTACTTCGACGGCACATCCGTGGTTCGTGGCCCCATCACCGTCGTTGCAACCGGAAACGCACCGTTCGATACGGTTACTGCGAACACGACGCATCGCGACATATTCTTCGACGCGCCCCTGGATCGTATGTTCGAGGATCCCAACAGCGAAGCCGTCACCAACCAATCACCCTCCCTAAGTCCCCGTCTCCGCAAACGTGGCCAGGGCCAAGTCGGTACAGACGAGGACTCCGTTTTCGATTCCACAAACTCGTACTACGCTTCTGTATCCTTCTCCCGTTCCATCGGTCATATCTGGGGTGGTCAATTGAATCCCGAGCAGATCAACCTGATCCGAGGACAGATCAAAGGAGCACAGAGACGAGGGTTGAAGGCGAGATATTGGAGTACACCCCAGTGGCCCATTGGACTGCGAAATCACATATGGGACGTCCTGATACAAGAGGGTGCGGATATTCTCAATGGAGATGACTTGCAAGGGATGGTCAGGTTGGATTGGACGAAGAAGAGACATCATGGGTGGCTATGATGCCACTATGGCTTTCACAATCAAGAGGTATAGGAATAGAGAAGGAGATGCGGCTTGGTGGCTTCAAGAGATCCGCATATTTGATTTGTGGTGCATGAGAGCACGGCGTTTGGTGCATATTGGGGATCTATGCATGTCACTGTGCACAGTTGGCTATGTTCTTCCAGAGGTTTGCATGTTTGGAATGATACCCACGTATAAGGATGGGGGCTCCCGGCATATTTTTTTTTCTTTCTTTCAGTTTGTAGGTTTACATTGTAGATCGTAGATCTTCGCGCCGTCAAACAACATGTCAAAAATGTTACGCTTTTGGCATAATCTATCGTGATGTGGTCCAAGCTCAAGCTTCTGATAGCTTTCCGTCTTCGATCCTCTTTGCCTTGCTTCTTCGAAATCACACTCCACCCATCATCCTGATATTTGACCATACCATACATCTCCTTCAATATCATCAATCAGAAGTCACCAATTGAGATAATTGATCCTTTGAACCTTCGCTCCTGCCCACAAAGACAATGCCCCGCACGCACCACCAACGATAACACCCCGCTACCCGACAATGGCCTCATACACCTCGCCCTTCGCGCCATCCACTTCCAAACCGGGCCATGGCTCCATACGCATAGCACTTCTCCCCCCAAATACGCCAGTTTTAAGAGATGTCTCGTATCAGTATCCGCTCAAACTCGTTGCGCCGGATCCACTCTCTCCACCCGAAAGCTCCCCCGATGACAAGTCCGCAAGTGCAAACAGACATGTCGCACCTAGTCTTATCCACACCATATTCCTCCTAACATACGGGGGAGGAATAGTAGCTGGAGACGCCATAAACCTTAATATTCGATTAGATAAGGGCACGCGCTTGATCCTTCTGACCCAAGGCTCGACCAAAATCTTCAAGACCGCAGACCCCAAGCTCGTGTCTCGGCAGAAGATGAGCGCACATCTCCAGGTCGGATCTGCATTGTGTTATTTACCGGATCCGGTGCAACCATTCGCCTCAACGGCGTTCGCTCAGGAACAAATTTACACGCTGGAAGATGGGGGAGGAAATCTTTGTGTGTGTGACTGGGTGACTTCTGGACGCAGTGCGAGGGGTGAGAATTGGGATATATACACGTATCATAGTAGGAATGAGATTTGGGAATCGCCATCTAAATCGAATGGCAAGAAGAAATTACTGCTAAGGGATAATCTGATATTGGATAAGAATGGTCAAACGGCGTTGGGAATAGTAGCGAGAATGGATGGGTATGCAGTCTTTGGCACGCTGATTATTCACGGTCCAATCTTCGCTTCTCTCGCGCGGTTCTTTATGGTGGAGTTTGAGGCGCTGCCGAGGATTGGGGGGAGGAATTGGGGTGATGATACGATTGTTCCTGAACTCTCACAGAGGGAGAAATGGAGGAAGGAGAGGGAGAAGAGGGAGAGGGAGGATGGGCTGATTTGGAGTGCGGCGAATGTGAGGGGGTTTGTGCTGGTCAAGTTTGGAAGCAGGGATGTGGAGGGCGCGAGGAATTGGTTGAGGGATATGGTGAAAGAGGAGGGAAGTGTGGGGCGGATGTTTGGGGAGAGAGCGGGAATGTGTTTGAAATAGGAGATACCCTGATTATGGAAATGGACGTAGTTGTTGTAAAGTAGTTTACAGCGTGTTTGACTTTTCGTCTACTAATGAGCGTACAGATTCCAGATGAAGACCAAAAAGGTTTCTCGATCTATCATATACCGTTACTATCACTCCCCACTCGTTTGCCTAATTTATCTACACAGTAACTGCCTATCCATTCTCCACACTAAACACCCCCATTCTTCTCCTCAAACCTCAAAACATCAAACACGATCTCCTTGATACTCTCAACCTGACTCTTCCACGGCCCAAACACCTTATCCGCCTTCTCCCCATCCCACTTCACAAACTTGGCTCCCAAATCCACCGTCGCCGTCTCTTCAAACTCCGGAATCAGCTTTCGCGTCTCGGGATACTTCTCGCGAAGTTCTTTCGCCACAGCGCGGAGATCAAGAGGCTCCTTTACGGCCGTGAAGTAGCGCTCGTTGCCCGGGACGCGCTGACGGTCGATGGAGAGGACGTGGGTACGGGCTACGTCGTCGACATCCCTATTGGCATAGTATCAGCATATATGTTCTCGTCTCTTCCCTCCTAATACTAATCCCCCCTCAACCCAAAACAAGGAAGCAAGCAAACTTACAGCCAACAAGGCATCACCTCGTCTGCCGTCTTTGTCCCAATCAACGCACTATACACCTGTCCAATTCCCCCTGGATGGTCAGCCTTGGGCGTGTACCCCATCTGTGGACTCCGACCCGTGATCGCTGGAGGCAGCAGGGCCACGACGTCGAAATCGACATCCTTGTTTTCCTCCATCCACGCCCACGTCCGCCGCTCGCCATTCGTCTTCGCATACGCATACGCCGGAAGCCATCCCTCAAGCGACTCCTCCAGCGTCTGGTTATTCCAGCGCTCAGCAGTGACGAGCGTGTCCGGATTGAAGAGTTCCGTGAGAGTGTTGACGGTGCAGACGATGGAGCCGCAGAGGATGATGCGGCGGACGGATTTGCTCTTCTTTGCGGCTTCGAGAAGAGATTTGTCGACTACCCAGGTTGGGTCGATCATTTCCGATTGGAATGTCTTGGGGTCGAAGGAGATTGGCGTGGCGATGTGGATGATGGTTTCTACACCCGCGACGGCCGAGTCGAAGACGTTGGGGACCGTCATGTCCGGGATGGATGTGTAGATTAGACGACCGGAGGCGTCGGCCTCGGGGTAGGTACTCTTGAAGTGCGGGATTGCGCGGGAGGCATCGCGGAGGATGAGGTTGACATTGTGGGGGGTGGAGTTGAGGATGTGTTCGAGGGTTACGGCGCCGACGTTGCCGGTTGCGCCTGTGAGGAGGACGGTTTGCTTTTGGGGGGACATTTTGTAGAGCCTACAACCAAAACTATATAATCTGATAGAATGTAAAAATAAAAAGTACCTGTATATCTGTATAATTCTCGTTGTGGAAACACTGATGAACTGTAGATTGTACTGATATCCTCTTCCAGCACCCGTCCTCCCTCTTTTTATACCTCTTCTTAAAGTCACAGATAGAACGAACAATTACCCAATGCGGAGTAGAGAATATCTGGCAGTGTACATTCACATAATTCATTTGCGGCTTACGTACTGTTCGACTCCGATACCGTAGTCTGATTACGAACACCCCCTGCTGAGCGAACCAAAATGCCCCTCGGGGTCACTGGGATAGTAAACCAAAGACGCCAGTTCCTTCAATCGCTAAGACTGGGGCTTAACACGAACTGATGCATGTTTTTTCGCCTGATACCACATGCCAGGAGTGCAGCGGAGCAGGCACATCCACCCTGTTCATACAACGTTACAAAACTAGACGACCAGATCTAAATAGACAGCTTCAATTCATACCATGGCATACCATACCCAACCATGTAACGCCCACGAATACCTATAATCTACCCCCAATACCCCATTCATTCATGGCCATGTACTTCCCCCCTCTACCAACCACATTCTCACCCCACCCCCCTTCTCCCCACTCAGCCCAGACGCCCCATCTCCAAGCCCACTTTGATCCACCGAGCTTAGGCTTTCCCCCTCCTCATGTACGAATCGAGTATCTGATTGTTAAGAGAGCGGAGTGATTACTCGGGCGTAAACGCCTCAGTGCTAAGAAAACGCCATGGTTTGATTAGTAATTGCGGAGTGAGAATTGTGATCGAATATTCCGGGGATGGGAGACATGCTTGGAGGAGCTATATCATTGGCTACTTCGTTGGCTACGTATGTGGTATGTGCGGTATGTATAAGGGGGTGGAGATAGGAATGAAAGGGAGATATGATGGGAGAGGGACATGATGGCCGAAGAGGCCATGACGTCGTGTTCACAACCTACTGCCCAGCGCGTCCGTCCTCTTCCTTATAATATTGGAGTATATTGAAGCACATGCATCCTTAGCCAAGCAAACATACATATGTGAAGATTGTACAAACATTAGATTTCATCACCCCATCCCCCCCTCTCCCAGAACATAATATAAACCACCTCTACCATCCCCGATACCTGAACCATCCGGATATCTAGAAACCCTGCAATCCATCCATCCATACACATAAAATAACCCTCTCGTACAAAGTCCATTCAGCTCGCCATCGAAAGTAAAAGATGGAACAAAATAGGTAGGTACCATGCCCATGCCCACGTCATACATCCATCCATCCATCCAAGTGAAGTGAACCGAACCCGCTTCCCCATCCTCCTCCAGCCACACACAAACAAAACTATGGGCATGGAAAGAAAACACACAGCCCACCTCCTATCGTGAAGGAACAAGAGTAGGAAGCCACCCTCCTCCTCTAATCCCCAAGCACACTTTCCACCTCGGGCGACTTCTCCAACGCGCCATTTTCCTCCGCTTCGCCATTCACATGTTCCGCATCCACATCCGCCATCTCCTCGTCCCCATCCTCATCCATATGTTCTTCCACCTCCTCCTGCTCGTGCTCGTGTTCCTCTTCACTCTCATCCTCAACAACAATCTCCGTACTCTTCTTCGCCGCCGCCGCCGCTTTCACTGTCTCCTTAGCACCTCCTTTCGTCTTCTTAGCACCCCTCTTCACACCCCCAACAAGCTCGAGATGCGCAACCACTTCTTTCCAGTTATGTCCTAGCTTCGCCTTATTCCGCTCCATTCGCTGTCGTACAGTCTTCGAGCCCATACTCTTGCCATCCAAGGTCCCAGCATGCACAGCGCGCACAATCCGCCCGCCGAAAGTGCAGAGTTGGATTTCGGCTTGGAGAGCCCGCTTCTGCTTTTCCTCGTAGAGCTTCTCGTCGACTTCTTCCTCGTCGTCGCTGTCTTCGGGTTCGTCGTCTGGATCGATGGGCTCGTCGTCGACATCGGCTTCTGCCTCTTCCAGCTGCTTTTTTGTGCGTTTGGCGAGGTTGGTTTCCAGCGCTGTGAGAATCTGGAGGAGGACTTTTGTTGTCGGCTCGTCGATCTCTTGGCACAGGACTTCCCAGTCGTCGTTCGATGCTTGTTGGCCTCGGGCTTGCGGCTTCTTCTTGCTCTTGTCGCCAAGGGCGGTCTTGATGCTTTTGAGCGAATAGAAGAAGTTGTAGATGTCCAGTAAGACATTCGCAGCTTCCACCCTCGTGTCATCGGCCCCTTTTCTTCGCTGCATGATCTTCATGAGTCCGACCATACATGTGTCTCTCCGCTCTGCGATGGCTGTGAGGGCGTCGTCGTCGATTGCTGTTCCGGCTTCGATGTGCTCTGTGCAAAATCTTATCTTCCACAGGAAGTAGCAGAAGAGCAACTCCATTGTGTGATGTACTAATTTGGTCTCCGCAATTTCTGTTTCCTCGTCAAGATCTGCTGTCGATACGCCTCGGTCGAGAATCTGGAGGAGGGAGAGGATTGGTGGAGTCGCGTTGGCGGCATCTCTCCTCCCTTTGCCTTTTGATTTTGCTGGAGGTTTGGGGATATTTTCCAGAATGCTCGCGTCGGATAGTTTCGCCTGCTCTGACAACTTCAGCACTATGTAGGACAGCGCGACCACATCGGGAGGTGATAGGTTTCCAGGCGTTGACAGATCATGGCCCCGCCTTAGTGCATCAAAAGCGTTGATGAGCTCGTCCCAGTTTCCTTGAAATTTGAGTTCAGTGATCTCTCGCGACTCTTCGTGACCTAGAGCATGGAGAAGTGCTTCCCTCGCCTCGATGAGCACATCTTCATTGTGATGAGTCAGGAACTGCTTGTTGATGTCGTCTAAGAGCGCCACCAGCGCCGCATCTTGCCGCATCTCATGGAAAACGTCCAGATTGAGCTCTCGCTGCAGACGAAGGCACAGCGCAGCTGCTTCTGGTGTGGCTCCAAACTTCTTCAACAACTGGGGAATAAGAACAGAGAGCTTCTTCGTTGTCTCTGCTTGCTCTTCCTTTTCCGCGTCTCTCTGTGCTTTGGTCTTCCTCTTATCGTGGACACCTTCGGCGATGCGCGCCAAGCGTAGATTGACAGCAGCGTTCAAGATGTGTAGCAGGGCGATTTCTTCACGATCTGAAAGCTTGCAGTTTTGCCGAAGCATAACCTCCACATCTTCACCCGTTCCGTTCTGCTCGTTCTGCGAATGGTCATAGAGTAGGTACCCCGCTATCACCTCCCATGCTTTGATCTCTGGAATGGCATCGAAGAGAGCTTGGGCAGCGAGCGAGAAGCGGGTCTCGACTCCGTTAGCGACAAGCCGGAGCTCAGCCCCTCCAGATGGAATGCGCTCAATTTGCGATGGAAGGTCCTCGTCGTCCGCATCATATGCAAGAAGTTGCTCCACCAAACACTTGAGCTTAAGCCACTCCAATCTAGGCTTGTCATAATCCTCATCCGTTTCTGGGGCGTTGAGCCCTTCGTCGAGGGCCTCTTGACCTCCCATATCTTCTACCTGGAGGTCATACGCGCTGTTGACATTCTCGGCGAAGAACTCCACGACCGCTTTTCGAACCCTTGGCTCTGCGTCGAAAATGAGCTTGCCAACCGCATCAATGTCGTCGGGTTCAAGGAAGCCGGCGTCCCTCAGCATATCTAGCAGGTCAATGACCGTGGTTCGAACAGTCACTTCGGCATCAAAGGATGCCATTTCGATGATACGCGGGCGGAAGCGCTCGGTGAAAGTCTTGAGTCCACCAAGCTTGTCCTTGTCCCTGAAGAGCCGCTGAAGTCCTCTGAGAACCTCTAGGCGAACCTGGTGTTGTTGATCCGACAGAATCCAGCCCAAGTATCGTAGATTATGAGCATCGAAGAACTTATCGGGGTACGTCAGAATCCATTCTGCCATGGCCTCGGCGCATTCAAGTCGGATCTTCCAGTCCACATCCCGGTACCGGTGGATGTAGACTGTGTCAAGCCCATCTTCGATAGAGGCGTTCAGCTCCTGCAGCTTTTGATTCAATTGCTCCACCTCCTTGTTTACGGCTGCCACGCGTCCCTTGTTGACGCGCGCCTTCTTTGATTCGGTTTCACTCTGGCGGATCTTCTTCGCGGTGCTCTCGACGACCCCGCGGGCGATCATGGAAAAGGCGGTGGTCATTGCCAGACACGCGACTGTGCTGGTGTGCCGGATGGGGCGGTTCGAGGCGGACGTCATAGACCCGATCCACACCTGTATGTTCTCGAGAAGCAGCGGGGCGTAGAGAAGGCCTTTCTGGTCGAGGATCTGGATGAGAGCCACGAAGAACCCATGCAGCGCCTTCTTAAAAGCAGCGGCCTCGCGGGCTTTGGAGATCAGAGGATACTCGGTTATGTTTTGCTGGGCATTGTCAGTGCAGGCGCGGGCACGGGCGACATCTCTGGGGAGCACTTACTGCGGTGTAGTCGTCTTGGATTTCGCTCAATCGCGCCTGGGCATTGTCCGGATCGCCAGCGTCGTCGGCGGTGATGTTGGTGGTGCATCCTGCCGCCCTGAGAACAAATGTGACCAAGTCCGCCACGGCGTTGCCTTCGTTCTCCTCAAACTCGGCCACCCACTGCGCGGCCACATCCTCGACGCTGTTGCCGTGGGCAAAGACATCCGCTGCCACCTAGTCAGTACTGCGCTCGGATACGGCCGTATGTGACTGACCGTAGAGCCCTTCGGCCTCGTCCACCACGGCGCTCTTGCGAATGGGCACTTTCCGCGGTTTTTTGGGCTTGACGGTCGCGGGCCGGATCGCGAGGCTCAATGTTTCGCCATTCGTCTTCGGCTTCTTCGCCGCGGGTTTCTTCGCCTTGGTTTTGGCAGGCTTCTTGCGCCGCCGCTCCCTCAATTCTTCCTCGTCCGGCTCGCCTTCGCTGCTCTCCTCTGGGGATTCGTCCGACGCGTGTCCCTCGGCGCCAGCCCCCCCGTCGCTCTCGGCGCCGCGTTTGCGCTTCGCACTGCCGGCCGGGCTCGCCTCGGGCACGAATCGTTCGGTCTGTCGCCGCACTCTCGAGGATATGCGCCGCGTCCCCGACGACGCAGCGTCAGGCGCGTCGGTCGCTGTAATTGCTGTGCTCATGTTGCGCGTGCCACAATACACAGGCTGCTGTATTCGAGGGGCCGTTCCGGCGTGGGGTGGGAAATGGTGGGTGGTGTTGTGGTGGGAGACGCGTCGATAGCTCAAAAGTCGATGCCACAAGGCTGGTGTGGTGGTGCACGGGCTCTCCACCAACGTCAACGCGTTCGCTGGCCCTGAAACAGAGAAACCTCACCCAACATGAACATTCACGCTAACTGATGTCAGGTCGCCAGAGACATTCACTCTCCACTAAGAAGAAAAGGAGTTGGGTGCTATCCATTCTGCGTGCCGCGATCGAGCGATTACGGCACACACGTGCAGGAACCTTCCCGATAGGAAGAGCATGTCTCACGCCATCGCACCAACTTCGCAATGCTCTATCAGTCTACTCATCTAGCTTGTTTCTCTCCTTTCCATCGCCACGGCCTGCTCGACAAAGGCCTTCACAGTCTCCCTAAAGGACGTATACGTCAACCCTAGCTCCCTCGCCACCGTTTCCCCATCCAGATCATGAGTCCCTTCAGTATTCTGCTTTTCCCCCTTTGCAACCCGCTCCCTCCCCCAACCAAATTCTTCTGTTACAATGTCTCCCGCCAGCTTGTATGAAAACTTTTCGGGACTCGCGATAGTATACCTCTTCCCACCCGCCTCTTTTCTCAGCAATGCTTCCACGTGAGCCTTTGCTAAATCTCTCACGTTCACCCACAACGGAACTCTTGACACTGGCAGTTCCGCCCCGCTTGCTACCTTCCATAGGTTTGCATTCGACTCGTTCAAGTTGGCTAGCTTCGAAACAGGATGTCTAACCGGCCCAAAAGTCATTGGGGGACATATCGTGACAATATCAAAACTTGGCTTCCTCTCTTCAACGAACTTCCACGCCTCCAGCTCCGCAAACTTCTTGGACGCGCGGTATCCGATGATGGCATTTGAGTCTTTGGCAATGGCTTCCTCGTAAGTCAGAGGGTTCCAGTCTTTAGCTGTGTATGTATGGTGTGGAGTTGCGGCCCGATTTACATCCAGAACTGCTGCGAAGGACGAGGTAATCACCACTCTCTTCACACTCTCTTGTCCCTCTGCTGCCTGTAGAATGGCTTTGACACCCGCAATGGCCGGCAATATCATATCCTTTTCGTTATCCGTGATAGTGTAGTCCAAAGGACTAGCAACATGGATGACACCATCAACCCCTTGGACTGCTTCAGCGAAAGACGTCCCCTGAGTGAAATCCGCAATCTGGACGATGTCGATCTGAGACGCATAGTCGGGTCGATCTTGCTTTAACAATTGGCCCTTTTCACAACTTCTGGAAGCGGCACGAACTTGATGGCCGAGAGAGAGTAGCTCGTCGACAACGTGGGCCCCGATGAAGCCTGTGGCACCTGTTACGAGGACATACATTGTGGAAAATTTGCCGTTTGATCCAAAGCTCTGAGGGTTATGACGTTGTGTTGTGTTTGATACCGAATTGAACAGTTTCGAGGACCAGGTGGGGACACACAAGTGGCACTGACAGGGGTGTGGTCCAGGGCGGCATGATTGGGCAATAGGCAGTGGACTCTGTACCTTCACTCGCTTGACTTCTTAACTTTTATTCCTCTATCTTTTACCTATACTTTTAAGGTTACTAGTAAGCTTACTGATCTTACCTTCACTTACCTCACCCTCACTTGCTATACATTCACCGGCCTGACCTTTCCTACTTTTATTTGACTACTTCCCTATGCACTACCTGGATTTGCCGTGCCTTTGAGTTTCTGTGCCCGCATTTGTGTTCAGTTTTTCTCTACAAGGTGAAAGAATAATGACGATAGAAAACCCTCATATCCCATCTCTAACAAATGTAACCGGAGATAGCAAAATGCCCAAATGCCTAAATAACTAGAAGCCACATTCAAGTAAGACTGCAGCTCACTTTGTCACATGGTGAAAGGCGTCGTGGTGTGCGATCGATAAAAGACCCCTGCCAACAACCCTTCCTAAGCGGGCTTGGCGCATGACGAAGTGAACCTCCTCGTTGAACTGGGAACTTTTGTCGCTCACCGCATTTCCCACGCCCGACACCCATCTATCCTATGGTTTTCCGAAGAAACGGAGCCACCCACTACCACCCAACATGAGCGGCAGGCTCCTCACCACCCGCCTCGCCAGGGTCGCGCGTCTCACCGCTGCCAACACGCCACGACGAACCCTTCACCATTCTTTGAATTCGCTCCCCGCCGGCGGACTCATACGCTCAGATGCGGGTCTACGACTGATAAAACGCCGGCCGTGGCCGTTTGGGAGCTATGCTCTGCATAACGTGCCCGCCGTGCGATCAATGTCCTTTGCGAGGGTCATCCCGAGGATAGTGACCAGAATGGCCACGGCGGGGGCTGCTGCTGGAGGGGCTGTTGTTGCAGGCGTGAGCTATGTACAATACCAGGCTGGGCGTATGTGTCGAACATCCTACCAGAGTGCCAACATGACTGCTAATTATTGACGCAGAGGCCGGAACTTTTGCACTCGACCTTTTCCACACCGCGAAAGATGGCGCAACCGAAGCTGTGGGCGGAGCGCTGGGCACGGCTAATGGCGTTCTGGATCGCCTTGGACGTGGATGGGACAAGACCAAGGGGGATGTCGAGAAGTTGGAGTATCCGGAGTGGTTCCAGAAACTGGTGGCAAAAGATGGGACGGCAAGCAGCTCAGGAGGAGGAGGAGGAGGAGGAGGAGGAGGGAACAATGGAGAGGGACCCGAAGAACCAAAAAAGAGCGGAACTGGGGCAGCAGCAGCGGGTGCGACTACTGCTGCGGCGGTCGCATATGGAACGAGGGATGAGGAGGAGGATAAGAATAAGAGAGGGGAACAGATCGCAAGGGACGAGCAGATGATGTTGTTGACGAAGAAGATGATCGAGATAAGATCATTGTTGCAGACTGTTGGGCAGTCGGAGACTCTTACCTTGCCATCGATTGTGGTTATTGGGTCACAGTCGTCCGGAAAGAGCTCGGTGTTGGAGGCAATTGTCGGCCATGAATTCCTACCAAAGGGCTCGAACATGGTCACGAGGAGACCGATTGAGCTCACCTTGGTGAATACCCCGGAAGCGCATGCCGAGTATGGAGAGTTTCCGGCTCTAGGGCTGGGCAAAATCACAGATTTCAACCAGATCCAGAGGACCCTGACGGACTTAAATATGGCGGTTCCAGTGTCGGATTGTGTCTCCGACGACCCTATCCAGCTACGCATATACTCGCCAAATGTACCGGATCTATCTCTCATCGATCTTCCTGGGTACATTCAAGTAGTTGGACGAGACCAGCCCCCAGAGCTGAAAGAGAAGATTGCGGAGTTGTGCAACAAGTACATCCAGCCACCCAATGTGATTTTGGCCATCTCGGCGGCAGACGTGGATTTGGCAAACAGCACCGCACTGCGGGCATCAAGAAAGGTTGATAAGAAAGGCGAGAGGACCATAGGAGTCATCACAAAGATGGATCTGGTTGACCCAGAGCGAGGTGTCGAGCTCCTGAGTGATAGAAAGTACGCGCTCCGTCTGGGCTATGTCGGTGTCGTCTGCCGCGCACCATCATCTTCATCGGGACCCAAGCTGTTCAATCGCGGTAGTGGAAACATTGCTAACGCGATCGCCCGCAATGAGAACTCGTTCTTCTCTGCACACCAAGAGTTTGCGCCTGAGAACAACCTGGAGGTTGGAACGAAGAACCTAAAGAAGAAGCTTATGAACGTG
This sequence comes from Amniculicola lignicola CBS 123094, assembly GCA_010015725.1. Classification (NCBI taxonomy): domain Eukaryota; kingdom Fungi; phylum Ascomycota; class Dothideomycetes; order Pleosporales; family Amniculicolaceae; genus Amniculicola; species Amniculicola lignicola. Next base: position 84,397 of record ML977663.1, on the reverse strand, counting down.
CTGGAACAGACTATGGCTGGCAGCTTGAAGACAACAAGCATTGCTATACAGCGAGAACTGGCTGATGCGACATATGAGTACAAGGTGCAGTACAACGAGCGGCCGCTAAGTGCGGAGTCTTATTTGGCCGAGTCGCTCGATGCGTTCAAGCACTCATTCCGAGGCTTCTCTGAACAATTCGGCCGCCAACAGGTTCGGGAATTGTTAAAATACGAACTCGACCAGCAAGTCTTAACACTACTGGCGCAACGATACTGGAATCGGCCATTGGAAGATCTGAGCGTACCGCTACCCGAGCCTGATCCGCTTCGCAACCTAATGAAAGCCGATCCCGAGGGCGAGGACTCAATATGGCAGATCAAGCTAGACAGCTCCAGCGGTGCGTTGACGAAGTTGGGTGTTGGACGACTTGCCACAAGCGTTGTTGCCAATGCTTTGCAAGCACATATCAATCAGCTCATCTCGACCTCTCGCTTTGCTGCCCATCCTTTTGCAAGCAAAGCTATTACGGATGCATCAACAACGATACTCAAGGACCTATCATACGATATCTCAGACGAACTGGAGATTTGCATCAAGCCCTATAAGTACCGCATTGAGCTTGACGATTCCGAGTGGGCGAAAGGAAGAGAGAACGTTACGAGCGTACTAAAGGAGGAGCTCAAGCTTGCTGAAATAGCGACGAAGAAGCTTGAGGAGCGACTTGGCGGCAAGAAGAAGGTCAAAGATGTCATGGCTTTCATCGACCGCGTTCGGAGCGGGCAGGTGGTGCTTGAAGGCAATGGCGTTGGCGGGGCTGGGGGCTTCAGCGCTGCACTGTTGGAGAAAGGTTTGCATACAAAAGCGTCAATTATGGCCGAGGAGATAGCTAACAGGATGCAGGACGAGAAGCAGTGTTCCTCCGTGACCGTTCCGATATTTTGAAGATGCGCTTACTGGCCGTGAAGTCGAAACAGTGTGCGAGCAGGAAGAACAAATACCACTGCCCAGAAGTTTTCCTAGACGCTGTTGCGGACAAGCTCACCACTACTGCTGATCTTTTCCTTGACGCTGAACTGCTGTCCAAGTTCTACTACCTTGTAAGTCATCCGTTCGTTAGACTTTGGATTCCCCCAATTCCTAACCTTGAACAGTTCCCACGTGAACTAGACACTCGTCTAGGCCGCGGCCTCTCCCAATCAGAACTCGACCGCTTCGCCCGCGAAGACCCCAAGATCAGTCGCCATCTCGACGTCGTAAGACGAAAGGAGCTTCTCGAACACGTCCTCAAAGAGATGGAGGGCTTGAGAGCACTAGAGCAGAGAGAGAAGCGCTACACACGGAGAGATGAGGGCAAGGAGAGGCGGAAAGGCGGATGGAGTCTTTTCTAACGACGAAATGGATTGATGACGACAGTCTAGACATGATTCACGGCGCTATCGGAGGTTTAGATTGCAAGGCGTTCAGGGGAGAGTAATGGGATTGTAAAAGGGTGATACCATGCGAGGGACTAGAACCACTGGGACCCTGGGGAATTGACACTACTCTTTTGTATCGATATTGATAAATGACCACTCATGAATTCATCGTATATATTTTGGACTTGGACGGCAATTGCTGGTTGTTGTGGTTGGAAGAGAGAGATGTAGAGCTCTTTCATCTTTGATGTACTAAATCCGCTAAGCCCGCAGGTCTTGGCGCGAACGACGTGCTCCAGAGACAGGAAAGTGAGTACCACAACAAATCAGCTCACTCCAAAACAAATTGACAGTCATACACCTGACATCTTCTTTCACCTACCACTCCTCCTAACACATCCTCTCCACCCACGCGGCCTTGAGCCTTCCCCAAACCCCTCCCTATCGATAAGCATCCTCGCATCCCGCGGCTCGGCCGCTAGCTCGTCGCGTCATCCACACCTGCACCTTTCCTCGCACTCCACACCAGCTCCGATAACCTCGCTCGACCCTCCTTCGGCCCCTCGCCCGCCTCGCCTCGCCCGCGTCTCCTCCAGCGGACCGCCCAATGTCCTCGAGCCCAGGCGACAGGAAACGCAAACACGAAAGCGAGGGCAACAGTATCCGGGATTTATTCAAGTTGCAGAAGCGGGAGGATAGTCCTGGGACTCGGTTGAAGAGTGTCAGCGAGAGACGTGATAAGGAGAGGGAGGGCGACCGGGAAAACGTATTAGGAAGAGCGGATATGGCGTCCACGACAGTGCCTCGCGGCATCTTTGACTTCCCCGCCAAAAATGGGAGTATTGGGACGAGTGTCGCGGGAGGCAAACCGGGCAGCGAGGTTGTGGATTTGACGGATGGCTCGTCTATGGGGTCGTCGTCCAAGGCGAAGACTGCGATGCGGGGTTCGATACAGAATCACACGCCGAATGGCACGGTGCGTCGCATTGGGATTAAGAACTTCAAACCCCAGAGGAAAGTCGATCCGATGGTGTATTTTGAGAGTATTTGGGCGAAGGTGGATAAGGCGCTGGATACAGTGTTTGAGGGGCGGGAGGTGGATTTCGGCTTCGAGGAAATGTATCAGGGGATCCAGGGGTTGTGTAGGAGGGGGTTGGCGAGGGAGACGTTGGAGAGATTGGTTGGGAGGTGTAGGGTGTATGTGAAGGAGGTGCTGTTGGTGGGGGTGGAGAAGGGAAAGAGGAAGGAGGATGTTGATGTTTTGAGGGAGGCTTTGGGGGTGTGGTCGACGTGGCAGGCGCAATTGGTAAGCTTATACTTGTTGAAGGAGGGTAGACTGGAGTTGGGAGAGGAAGCTAATTAGAGCCAGGTTTACGTCAAGTACATCTTCCTCTATCTGGAGGGAGATTACCTGAAGCCACAGTCAAAGACACTGGACATCATCACGACCGATATCTTCCGAGAAATCATCTTCCACCATGCGAGACTACGGCCAAAGATCGTCAATGGTGCTTGCGAACTCGTTGCTACATATCGTGCAGGCAAAGAGTTAGAAACGGAATTGTTCGCAAATGCTGTCAAGATGTTTAATGAGCTGCAAGTCTACACCAAGTTCTTTGAGCCGCGAATGCTGGAGCTCAGCCAGACGTATGCACTGGAATGGGCAGACTCGGCCATTGCGGAGAAGAGATTGGACTCGTATGTGAAGGCAGCGAAGGACCTAATGGACAAGGAACTGGCAAGAGTGAAAACGTTTGAACTTCCAAAGTCTACAAAACGGGATCTTGTCACTCTTCTCGAGGATCATCTCATATCGCGACAGGAGAGCAAGCTGCGTGAGTTGTCCCCGTTCCAAATTTAGAAATTTACTGACAAGCCAGTCGGCCATGATGGGATTGCCGATCTCCTGGACGAGAACGCCGTTGGTCATCTACATCTGTTGTATCAATTGCTGCAGCGTCGCAGGCTCGGAGATCGCATCAAGCCCGCATTCATGAAGTGGATTGAGGACACTGGAACCATCATCGTCTTCGACGAAAAGGACCAGGATGATATGGTCGTCAAGCTGCTGACGTTGAAGCGGCAACTCGACACCATCTGGAAGGTCTCGTTTGAACGCAATGCCGAGCTTGGTCACGGGCTGCGAGAATCATTCGAGACCTTCATGAACAAGACGAAGAAGACGAGCCAAACATGGAACACGGACAACTCGAAGCCGGGCGAGATGATCGCGAAATATGTCGATATGCTACTCAGAGGAGGTGCAAAGGTCATACCCAAGAAGCTAATGCAGAAGGGGGAGAAGCCGCAGCAGCCTGCTGCTGATGTGGTTGAGGATAATGAAGAGGAGGAGATTGACGAAGACGCTGAAATTAGCAATCAGCTCGATCAAGTCTTGGATCTGTTCAGGTTCGTTCATGGCAAAGCCGTGTTTGAGGCCTTCTACAAGAAAGATTTGGCGCGGCGACTACTTATGGGTCGGAGCGCGAGCGCAGATGCGGAGAGAAGCATGCTGGCTCGACTGAAGACTGGTAAATATACCGCTCCTAGGATACAGGCTTCGACGGAACTGACACTCGTCTAGAATGCGGCGCTGGCTTCACTTCAAATCTTGAGCAGATGTTCAAAGACATCGAACTCGCTCGAGAAGAAATGACGTCGTACAAAAACATCATGTCGGAGCGTGACGAGAACCAGAGCAAGCTCGACCTCACCGTCAACATTCTATCTGCTTCGGCGTGGCCTACATACCCGGATGTTCCCGTTATCGTACCAGCGCAGATCAAGACTGCCCTGGACAAGTTTGAGAAACACTACAAGGCCAAGCATACAGGCCGGAAGCTGGACTGGAAACACTCACTTGCTCATTGCCAGATCAAAGCCAAATTCCCTCGTGGGAACAAGGAACTTGTAGTTTCGAGTTTCCAGGCCATTGTTCTCCTCCTCTTCAACGGCCTGAAGGACGACGAACACCTTGATTACAACTACCTCAAGGAAGCCACTGGTCTTCGTAAGGAAACCCCCTCTTCCCCCTCTTCCTGTTCTCCCCTCAGAAACACAAGGCTGATATATGATGCCAAACAGCCCTAGCAGAACTAAACCGCACCCTCCAATCCCTCGCCTGCGCCAAACTCCGCCCCCTCACCAAAACGCCCAAATCGCGCGACATCTCCCCCACCGACATCTTCTCCCTAAACGCCACGTTCCACTCGGACAAACTCAAAATCAAAATCAACACGGTACAACTCAAAGAAACACCCGCCGAGAACAAAGAGACACACGAGCGGGTTGCTGCAGACAGAAATTACGAGACGCAGGCGGCGATTGTGAGGATTATGAAGGCGCGCAAGACAATTACTCATGCCGAGTTGGTGGCCGAGACGATCAAGGTTACGAGGAGTAGGGGTACGTTGGATGTGCAGGGGATTAAGAGGAATTTGGATAGGTTGATTGAGAAGGAGTTTATTGAGAGGGAGGAGGGCGGGGTGTATAGTTATATTGCGTAAGGGGGTGGGGGGATGGGGATGGAGTGGAGTAGAGAATCCAGGTATGAGGTGGGCGAAGGGCTGGGAGGATGAAGAGGGAATTGAGAACGTGCAGGATTGGAGCTGTTGGTTGTATCAGAGGGATGATCCGAACCTAAGTGGTAGAGTCTGTGGACCGACACAGTCTTTAGCTCGCAGTCGTATCAGGTCCATTCACCAAGCTCATCAAGCGCCATGCATGCAATATACAATCCTCAGGAATTGGGCATGCGCCTTTTTTGTATCTCCTCCCTCAAAGACTGTCCTTCATTCCGTGATACGCCGAATCATGGCCATGTCTCACCTTGTAGTCTTGCAATCTTGTAATTTGGCAGTAGTATAGTCATTCTATACAAGTCTGTCTATATATCCACTATCCACTATCCATGCCGGTCTAGTATTTATGGTATGCAAGTGCGCTGTGCTCGCTTTTTGATGGAGAGATAAGTGACCATGGTGGTGGTGGGGGAAAGCGCGATATCCATGTCCAGATGATAGGAGGGCATGCCCATAACCATACCCATACCTGTACCGGATTGCTGCTCGATAACGCCACGAAGGGAAAGGAGATTCAAAGACCAAAATACCATGGTGAAGACGCTGGGAAGGGGATGCGGAGAGGTGTAAGAACGGATATTTGGTAGCTCCGCTGAAACGCACAAGGGTGATGCTGGAGGGATGGTTGCCGTTTGCCGCTGGTAGTCTAGCAGTCAAGAAGCGAAATGCGGAAATCGGGAATTGGAAACGTGCGCCCTTGATCCCTCCATCATTCCCCTCCTCCAGTCCTAAAAGCATTGGAGTGTGGGCAAAGCAAGATAACTTAAAGTAGGATAAGCCAAAGTCCGTCATCCACTACTCCCAATCCTCGAACCGGAAATCCACAGCTCCATCTAAGATGGTGAAGCGGTGAGTCGAGAAGTTGATGTAGTCGTACAGTTCGCGGCCAGCGGCTCGTGCTTTCTTGTGCCAGGGGCCGAGACCGCCGAGCCGGGCGTGCTCGCGGGAGTGCCAGAAGCCTTGTGTTGGTGTTAGTTTGCATTTACTAGGGTTTCATGCTAGATTTCTACTTTGGAGGAAGGCCACATAGTCCAGCCACCTGTTGGGTGGATCTAGGCAGTGCCCTTCTTCCCATCTCCTCCTCTCTTTTCAATTCTGTCCGCCAAAAATGAAGGGTAATGCATTGTTGAGGCGGCGGGGAGATGAAAATAACTTACAAGTAGCCAAATTCTTCCTCTCCCCATCCACCTTCCCAAACCAATACTTGAGCAACCCACCCCTCTCACACGCCTCCCCATGGCTCTCAAAATCTAGCCGATACAACCAATCCCCGTCACTGCTCTCCTTCAACTTGCTCCGAAACACGACTACATAGAACGACACCTCTTTCCACGTGTATCCCTCGTCAGCAGCAAACCCCCGCACGAGGGAAAGGATAGTGGGGAAATTGAGGGCGGATGTGTAGGAGGCTGTGGCATAGTCTGGACGCACGGGTTTGAGTGCTGTGAGGGCTTTGGCGAAGACGAGGGAGGGGAGAGAGAGCGTGGTGAGGTCGAGGTAGTGGTTTGGTGTGTTGTAGGGGGAGGAGATGAGCCAGGTAGATAGTTGTTTCTGAGATTCATCGGATGTTACACTTGGGGAGGACTTGGGGCCGGTATCGGAGTTGGTATTGGCATTGCCATCGATGTTGACATTGTCGATACGCAGTTGCTCAAAGGCTGCGGCTTCGAAACGCAGGGCATCGAAGTCTGTTGTTATGCTTGAGGCGTCTAGGACTAGGGTTCCAGCGGAGTGGGCGATGGTTGATAGTTTGACCGATTTAGTGGGCAGTGTTGATGTCGTGGTGGAGATGGCAACATCCTCGACCTCGTGAGCGAGAAACGAGAGATCTGGTCCCGGGGTCATTTTGGAGCGAAGTACGTATCGAATGAAGAAGTTGATAGCGACAGAAGAAGATGGTGTTGAACTGTCTTCACATGCAATACGGATACGATGTGCCTCCAAGTCTCCTGCAGTTCCTTCAAGCCTCCATGCACCCACCTGTCTCTTTCTCTTCTCGGCTATCTCGCACCTATTTTCCGTTTCCAGATAAGGAAGCCCTGCACGTGGTGCCTGAGTATATTGGTCGATTATAAGCCGCAAGAAAAAAACAATTATTCTTTGTATTCGACGAAGGGAAGAAGCGTCTTTAGTACGAAACGCTACGTGTTGAGGTTGCACGGACAATGGACTAACCTGGGTGTGACAGGTACGCAAGATCACGCAATCCACAACGCCATATTGTCGAGCACGTACATCATTGTCCCTCAAAATCTCACAGCGTTGAGAGTGAAACGTGCACGGGGTTGTTCCTGGAGGCCATACGAGCAGCATTTCCAGCTTTTGTGAATGGTGGTGAGGAAGATGGTAGGAATCGTTTGCCTAGTTGCGCTAGCTGCATAGTCGCGTGGAAATGATTTGTTGGCCCACAGAGCCTTTGAGCAGCATTTGCGGAGACTGGCGAATCAGAGTTCGTGCGACAGCTGGCGCCTTCGTTGTCAATATGCTCTCCTGTGCCCAGAGTATAGAAATGGGTGAAGAGATGCGAGTGTGAATCAAACGATGTATTGGAATATTTGAGAACTTTTCCAAACTGGTTCGGGTATCTTTGGGGTCGTATACTTGCTTGAAAACAAAAGCCCCGACGCTCAAAATACATGGTGAAGGCAAACTTTCGCTGAGCAAGCAGAATAAAAAAAATGTGGATCTTGGTTCTCCCTTAATTGAAATCTTGGTGCAAGTGCATGTATCGGCCGAAGTTTCGGAGTTCCTTGTGATCGGTCAGTCGCATGAAGCGGGGAGGTAGTTCTTGTCGAGTTTGAAGTATCCAAGCTGTGGGGGCCTTACCTATCCAGCACTTCTCTACGAGTCATTGTTCAATTGCCGTTCAATTGCCCATAATAGATGTGCCAAACATCTTGTGCATGCGCTGCCAGCCTTGGGGCCACTCGTCAGACGGTGTAACCTCAACACCATATTCTTCGAGGCAGCATTCAAAAGGAAGATTCTGGAGCCTTGAGTCTCCGCTCGGTAAAGGAAATTTGACACCCTTTGGCATGAGCTCTTTCTTCTGTTCGAGCAGATTGCCCCACAGGATGAACAATTTTTCCTCCAGCTGCGAGAGTGTTGCTGAACTCAGCGGATCCCGGAGACTGTAATATCATTAGGAAGGCTGATAGGGTGACCGAGATGTACCTACTCTACGGCGTTCATCTTCAGGAGACATTGTACGTTGGAATTGTTCATGAACACCGGCAGTTGTTCTGGGGGTTGGCCAGGTGTAGGGTTTGCAGCCTCTACGAGAAGAATGAAGCTCCATTGCCATAGACGTCCACGTTCCCTGGTTGGATTCCACGTTGGGTCTGACAAACAACAACTGAAGTCTTTGAGATCCTGGGGGGAGAAATCGACTATTCGCACCCGTGCACGATACTTTGCATTGACGAAGGGCAAGGTGAGTGGAAGACCTCTGTGACTTGTAGTATGGAGAGCAGGATTGTTGACGATTTCTTCCATGGAGGATAGCTGTACATCAGGGAACGCAGCTACGACTATCAGGGCGTCAGTAATAGCCCTTAAAGTCGAATGAAGAGCAGCCCATACTGTGCGTGTTAATGCCTGCTCGGGCAGCCTTCTTCTCCTCTGCCTTTTGCTCGAGCTCTTTCTGCTCTATTTCCCTCTGCACACGCGCCATCTCCTTTTTCCCCCGCTTCTCTTCCTTTCTCTTTGCAGCGCTTATGGCTGAAGCCCTTTTGGGCTCATTGGGCGCATTCGGCAGAGCGCTCATGAGCGCCTTTTTCTTCTCGTACTCCGCCTTGCGTGCACTGAGCTCGGAACGCTGCCTCTGATCTACAAGTTTGTGTATTTGAAGTTTATCGGGATACCTCTGGTCTTGCTGGACCCAACCCTCCAGCTTGTTAGAGTTGGAGATCTTGGTTTTTAAATTTTGAATGTAGACCTGATCTCCTTCCCGCATGTTGTGTAGAAAGTGCGACGAATGGGGCTCGAACAGGCGAATAGCAATGGTCATCTGCCCATATGGTCCTGGAAACTGCCTCCCTCGATCGTTCAATGCAAACTCGGCGTCCTTTGGATCCTCATAGAAGAAGAGAAGTTCGTTGGTTGTGTAATCAGTGACGTAGATGTCCGTCGTCGTAGGATCGGAGCTGTAGAATTTGACCACCTCGCCAACGAGATTGTAGAAACTTGAGGGGCCCATGTCCTTGATCAAGGCCTGCTTCTTTGGCGCGCTCATGTCGGATGGTCCAGCTGGTAGACGTGGTGAAGGAGGAAGTGGCCGTGGTGCTGAGAATCGCTTTGCAAGGCGTTGTCGCCAATCCTCTGTGGCGGCGTTGAAACTGATCACTGAAGCCTGTTCTGCGCCTGTCGGTGGGAGACTCCCATAGACGGAGGAATGGGGAAGCCTCGAGTTCCCACCCAGGCCGTATCCGGTGCTGAACTCTGGCTTGGGTATGCCGTTGGCTGAGAAGAAAAAAACGGACGCTCGATCTGGTCCCTCTGCCGCCCAAGAAGACGTGGCAATCAGATGGTTGGAGGCTTTTACCAAACCTATCTGAATATTTCGGACGACAACCACGTCTCCGATGTTCGCTTTGGTGAGCTGAGGAAGGTCGGATTTCCCGCGCCGCCAGATTCGGCAGGCAATACTGGACGACTTGGACCCCGGAAAAGCGTCCTGGACCGTGAATTCCAGTTCAGCGACAGTACCTGTTTCCTGCTTGATTATGTGGATGTATTTTGCGACATCGACGAGCCTTCCTATAAAACTGGCGCGTTCGCCGTCAGTCGCGTCCTGAATGGCCTTGTAGCCTGCTGGCCGCTGCATGGCGATCTGCAGGCCAGGTAGGTAGGGCCTGGCCCAGCACGAAAGCGGCTAGCGCGCCTGGGTGGTCTTTGATATTGCAGATGCTGCTCGTAGATTGCGAGGCCTGTCCCAGCTTGTACTTGTATGGGGCGAGGTATGCAGTGCACAGGGCGAGCTCACGTCGCTGCCAGGCCGAGGTGGGGGGTCACGTCGACGCCGCCGTCGCTGCTGCTGTTGATGGTTGCTGTTTGGGGCCGACATGTGCCAAGGCGCTTGCCCGTATTGGGCGCAGCTTGTTCTTGCCGCTTCCACCTTTTCAACGCTGCCCCACGACGAAGATAATAATCTCCCCCTCGCCAACAAACAACAACCCTCTCTCCTCTCTCTTACCCCCCGCCCCCTGCTCACAGAGTGTCGCAACCATGGCCGACCGCTACATCCCCGAGCACCGACGCACCACGTTCAAGGCGAAGAGCGCTTTCAAGCCGGACGAGCTCCGCCGCCGCCGCGAGGAGCAGCAGGTCGAGATCCGCCGTGCAAAGCGAGAAGAGAACCTTGCCAAACGCCGTGGCATCGGCGGCGGCGAGCGCCCGGGAGCCAGCCTGGGAGCGGCCCCCGACAGCGACGATGAGGGCGGCAACATCGAGAGCCAGGTGAGAGCGCCCGTCAACCCCTCCTTGTCAGAGCGGCTCCCTCTGGCGCTGCACGTCACGTCCCGCAACGCAAGCTAACGTGTCCCGGCAGCTGAACGAGGAGCTCCCGCAGATGGTCAAGGGCGTCTTCTCCGAGCAGATCGACGAGCAGATCCAGGCGACGACCAAGTTCCGCAAGCTGCTGTCCAAGGAGCGCAACCCGCCGATCGAACGCGTGATTGAGACCGGCGTCGTCGGCCGCTTCGTCGAGTTCCTGCGGTCGCCGCACACGCTGGTGCAGTTTGAGGCTGCCTGGGCCCTCACCAACATTGCCTCCGGCTCCGCCCAGCAGACCCAGGTCGTCATCGAGGCCGGCGCCGTGCCCATCTTCGTCGAGCTCCTGAGCAGCCACGAGCCGGACGTCCGCGAGCAGGCCGTCTGGGCCCTTGGAAACATCGCCGGCGACAGCCCCGCATGCCGCGACTTCGTTCTCCAGGCCGGCGCTCTTCGCCCTCTGCTCGCCCTCCTCGGCGACAGCCGCAAGCTGAGCATGCTCCGCAATGCCACCTGGACCCTGAGCAACTTCTGCCGTGGCAAGACGCCCCAGCCCGACTGGCAGACAGTATGCTACCCCATCCCCTTGCCGCTCCCTGCCGTGCTAACCTGTCAGCAGATCCAGCCCGCGCTTCCCGTACTGGCCAAGCTCGTGTACTCGCTCGACGACGAGGTCCTCATTGACGCCTGCTGGGCCATCTCGTACCTCTCCGACGGCTCCAACGACAAGATCCAGGCCGTCATCGAGGCCAACATCCCCCGCCGTCTCGTCGAGCTCCTGATGCACGCCTCCACCTCCGTCCAGACCCCCGCACTCCGATCGGTTGGCAACATCGTCACAGGTGACGACGTCCAGACACAGGTCATCATCAACAGCGGCGCTCTGCCTGCGCTGTTGTCGCTTCTGAGTTCCACCAAGGACGGTATTCGCAAGGAGGCCTGCTGGACCATCTCCAACATCACCGCGGGCAACTCTACTCAGATCCAGGCCGTGATCGACGCCAACATCATCCCGCCGCTCATCCACCTCCTCCAGAACGGAGACTTCAAGACAAGGAAGGAGGCTTGCTGGGCCATTTCCAATGCCACATCTGGAGGCCTGCAGAAACCCGACCAGATCCGCTATCTGGTGCAGTGTGGCTGCATCAAGCCTCTGTGCGACCTGCTCGCCTGCCCGGACAACAAGATCATCCAAGTTGCTCTCGACGGACTGGAGAACATTCTCAAGGTCGGCGAGATGGACAAGGAGACCAACCAAGATGCCACTGGCGCGGCGCCCTTCAACCGTTATGCTCTCTTCATCGAAGAAGTCGGCGGCATGGAGAAGATCCACGACTGCCAGAACAATGCCAATGAGGAGATCTACATGAAGGCCTACAACATCATCGAGAAGTACTTTTCCGATGAGGAGAACGAGGACAACATTGCCGAGACCACTGGACCCCAAATCAACGAGGGTGGGCACTTCGGTTTCGGTGCTCCGGCCACGCAGAACCAGCAGAACTTCAACTTTGCCAACGGCGGCGACACGATGGATATGTGAGCGGTTATCAACAGATTGACACTCTCAAAAGTTCGTGAGTCTGCTCTATACACATGGACCAGGCGTATGCTTACGCTCTGCCAGCTTCTATGCTGCGGCTACGACCCTATCATGGCTTTTACACCATTTAATGCACGACCCTTCACACCAGAATACCCTCCTGCCGTTCATGAAGCCGGCCCCCCTTCAATTCCCACACGAACACCAATCCCCTGTTGACTCGCGCCAACCGACCCCTGTGCCATGAAATTTATTCCTGGAAGCATCGTATGATACACCGTCTTGTAACCCCTCTCTGTTTATCCGCATCATATCCCCGGCGTTGCGAGTTTTGGTATGGCCTTTCCTCTTTTCCCCGGCTTCAATCGACGGCGGGCTGGGTGGTGCTTGGGCGGCAGAGAGATGCTGACTGAAGGCGTCTTATTTGGCCTGGAGCGATCTGTGGAAGAGATGCGACGAGTGGCTGTCCATGAGTCCCACAGGAACAATCAATAGCAGAATGGAATCTCCCCATAATACCGTGTGCATCTTCGCGGTGAATATTTTTGGTGACTGTCGCCAGAAGTTCTTGTGCAGTCACGTGGGCATCTTGTCGAGGTGAAGCGGTGAGGTCATGTCTTGGCATTTCAACTACCCCACAGTGATGGCTACCATCGGACAAGGCTCCACGTGGGGGCCTATCACTTTCTTTGTCTTCTCACTCTAGAATCTAGAAAGGTGATGGGCTGCGCTGCCTGTCCATGCGCGGCCATGTCGCGTGCCTGGCAAGCATGCCACTTCACCGTGTCTGTGCCCGACAGATGAAGCCACTCACCACCCGATGGCGCAATCTGACTGCGCGAAGACTCACTCCTCACCATATGCCAATACTTTTGCTCAATTCTACACACTTGCATTTTTTGGGTCAAATTCGCCAAGGCTGTATTGCTGAGATCTCCTGTGGATTGTTTACTTGGTACCTGGATTTGAAGGGTTGGGCGCATCGCTCGGATTGAAGCACGATGTGCAGATTCATGGTGGGTTAATCTGAGGGAGGGACGCTTGGGACTTGTGTTGACAAACAATAGGTCTACAAGGGGAAGGATGAGATATTACTATCTGAACTGATACTGAATCCCACGCATTCCATCTTGACGCAATCATTTGACTCCAGACTTCGCCTTGTACGTGCATTCCCAATGCTTCCTCTCCCGCCCACAGCACTCCCCGCACCCAAAACTCACAATCTACAGGACCGCCGACGACCCCACAACGGCGACGGCTTCGGTATAGGCTACTACACCTCCCCGACCCTCGGCCCGGACCCGTGCGTCTTCACGTCCACGATCCCAGCATGGAACTGCATCAACCTGTCGCGGCTCGCCTCCAAAACCACCTCCTCCCTCATCTTCGCTCACGTGCGCGCGACCACCGAGGGCAACCTCTCCGACAGCAACTGCCACCCCTTCATCTACAAGAACCTGATGTTCATGCACAACGGCGGCATCGGCTGCTGGCGCGCCATCAAGCGGCGGCTCGCTATGAGCCTGGAGGAACAGTGGTTTACGCTCGTCCAGGGCTCGACGGATTCCGAGTGGGCGTTTGCACTCTTCCTCGATTGTCTGGAGAAATCGGGACATCACCCCGATTCCCTCACGCCCTCAACAGGCCCGGGACAGAAAGGGTTTGGACACTCGGTTCTGCGAAAGGCGATATTGAAGACGATTGAGCAGATCAATGGGTTTATTAAGGAGGTGGTGGGCGAAGAGGGGTTGGGCACGGAGGATAGTCGGAGTTTGATGAATTTTGCGGTTACGGATGGGGAGAGTGTGGTTTGTTCGCGGTATGTTAGTAGTCGGACGGATGAGGCGGCGAGCTTGTTTTTCTCGAGTGGGACGAGTTGGAGGGAGAATACGGGGAGGTGTGCGGAGGGGAAGGGGGGTAAGGGTTGTGGTGCACAGAGTAAGGAACCGGGCCAGAAGGATTACGTTATGGAGAGGAGGGATAAGGCGAGTGATATTGTGCTGGTGGCGTCGGAACCGTTGACGTTTGAACGAGGTATTGCATCCCCCCTTAAACCCCAATTCCCAATTCTCTTCCCCCAATTCTCTTCCCCCAATTCTCTCCCCCAGAATCCTCTTCCCTCCAAACCAAAATATCCCAATCCTATCACTAACACCATGACCAGATAACTGGGTAACAGTCCCCACAAACAGCACCCTAACCATCTCCAACCAAACCGTCATGATCCACCCCATCATTGACAACTTCTACTCTTCGAATCCTGCGCATACGCGTTCAGCTGGTTTCGCCCAGGCGAAGGGGCAGACGATTACCGGGCCGGATAAGAGAGTTTTGAATGCGAATACTGGGGGAAGTGGGAGCGGGAGTGGGAGGAGTCCCGAGGAAGGGGAGGGGGCAGGCGCAGGGGTAGGAAAGGGAGTGGGAATAGAGGCGGGGGAGGTGGTTAGCGAGGCTATAAGAAGGTTGAGGGTGGAGTAAGAAACCAGCATGGGAGGAGGGATGAGAAGGAGGTTGTCAGCGAAGCGGAGCTAGCGCTATGTGTCTAGATAGCGCGTCTTGGAGCTATTACTCCCTCACGATAGCATAATCGGAAGATGCAACCTTATATCTTTTGAAGCGGATGTTGTATGTATATCTACTCACTCCAAGGATCCAAAGCCCATGTCAAACTCATTTCCCCCCATGATATCTCCAAAGTCGAGCAAATCGAACATAGGCCCGTCTTCGAGGCCGACGTCTGGGAGGCCATTGAAGCTGTCAAAGGTGAATGCGAAACCGCTGGGGTTGCTGAGTGGGTTGGGAAAGGTAGCAATTTGGTCTGCGGAGAGATAGGCCCAGGCCAAATCAGATTCAGAGGCGGGAGCTGGGATGGCAGTGTTGTTCTCATTAGCGTTTGTGCTGGCGTTAGCGTTTCCATCGATGTCAGGATCCAAGCGAACAGATGCGTTATTCTGAAATATGAGCATCTCATCCATCAGCTCGAAAACCTCATTCCGAGACCGGGCCTGAGAACTATCCCCACTCTCCTCCTGCCCCTGCCCCTCTCTTCTCTTATCCCCTCCATCCTTCCTTCCCCCCAACCGCTCTACAACCTCCACCAGCTCCCGCACAACCTGCACGGCCCCCCTCGTACTCCCAAATACCCCTGCCAGCCGCTCAAACACGATGATGGCCAGATCCAGTGCCTCGCGGATAGCTGGCGTCGATGGATCTGTCGGGTACGCGAGCATGTAGCCGAGCAGTGAGAGTACAGCATTCCATTGCCAGCGGAAGGGCTCGTGGAAGCCGTCGAGGAGGGAGGTAGTTGTGAGGAGGTGGTGCAGATGGGTGGTTGTGGTTATGGCGTGGGAGAGGCAGGCGCGGGCGTGTGTTGTGGTTAGGGGGGTTGGGGTTCGGATTGGGGTGTCGTCGGAAGTAGATGTCGATGTACCAGTAGATGTAGGTGTAGGGTTAGATGCTCTCCCAAAACATATAAACGGCCGGTACAAGCTCATGAGCAAATCGTGATACGATAACTCGAGGAATACGCGTTGACGGGCCAGCCAAACGGGTACTTGGCCCGTCTGCACAGTCTCAAGATCGAGCTGCGACCCATCCGTCGAGAATGGCCACCCCGAGTCCTCTCGCCGCGTCTTCATATACTCGGGTACCTTCCCCAACCATATCTGCAGATACTTTGCTCTCGAGTGAAGAAATTCAGCGCAGGATTCGAGCGCGACGGCATCTTCGTAGAGATACTTGTGTGAGCTTTTGTTGAGCGCGGAGGCGCATTTGCGGTAAAAAGTTATATATATGGCCCTCGTCGCCAGTATGAGTTTGACGAGTTGGGCGTGGAATGCCGTCAGGGGAGGAGATGCAGCGCCCACGATGATCGGATTGACAAGCGGAATATCATCCGGGATGCTGCACGTAACCTGGGAGATGCTAACAGCAAGCGGTCTTCCGAGTTCCATGGCGAATTTCATCTCCAACGCATACAGCGTCCACCAAAGCCTCTTCTTGCATTCGCGCTCCGAGGGAGGAAGCTCAGGGCAGGGGTCTAGATGCAGACCGAGGATTACGCCGGTGCGGATTCCCAGTGCCATGACGTTGTGCGCCATGTTTTGGAAGGAGGCGTTGGAGAGCCAGAGCACAGAGAGGAGATGGCATTGGAAGGTCGTTATGGAGGGCCCTTCGAGTTCATCGGAGAGTTGGGATTGGCAGCGTCGGTAGAGCCAGCGACCTGCGGTTGTTGCGTCGGGTGCGTCTTCGGTGTCTGGCTGGGTGTTTGCGTATCTGGCGGCACTGATGGCGGCGCCATATTGCATTGCTAGGGCGAGGACGATATCGTGGAGAGCAGATGGTTTTCGGGTTGTCGTTGAGCTTCCCCAGAGGAGGGCGTGGTGTCTTTTGAAGATGTCGACCTCGATTACGGGATAGATACCGTGGTATGACCGAAGGAAGAGTTCGATCAGACGCTCTTCTTCAGATCTCGTGAGATCGTATCCATCTCGAGCGCGGTCCCTCTCACTGGGGACAATAGTACTTGAAAAATGTCTGCTTGCTATTCGGGGTTGAATATCTATATCTTGTTCCCGGAGAGTCTTATTGAGATGAGACATCATCTGACTGATGAAATAGAATGAAGACGAGGGGCCGTAAAACTGCTGGTTCGTTCGAGCTGTTCGAGCGGAAACAAAGTCCCAGTTGTAATACTTCTTATTACCTCCATGCTGAGCCAGTGGATCTAGATTAACAGGAAGTGCTGCAGCGCGCTCGTTGGGTGTTGCTGTGGTAGCATCATCGGATGCAACCTGCAATCCTTTCACCTGATCTTCCAACTCTTTTATTCGTTCCTTAAGACGATCGATCTCTCTATTTATGATTAGCTCAAATTTAGAGGGTAGGGCAGAGTTATATACTTCACCGCTGTAGAGAAGGTCCTAACTTCACCAGCATCCTTCCCTTTTTCATCACTACATTTGCGCCCTTTGACTTTGCAGTTCTGACAAGGAACATTTGCATCGCATTTTATGCGGTACGTCCGGCACCAAATACAGGCTCGCCCGACTTGATGTCTTTTTGGTCGTGATGGCTTCGTTGTAGGTGTTTTGGAAGTCACATGTTCGGAGAGCTGACTGTCGTCTGCACTCGTATTCTGTGGAGGCCCCACAGCGAACGTAGCGAACATTGCGGAGAGTCGCAGACACGGGATGGAGGTTTATTAATCCAAGGAAATCTCGAAGAGGTGTGTCTGTAGGCCAAGGCAATCTCATCCTTGGGTAAGCCGCGGAAATAAGGCTGGCACCGGTCCGGACTTGTGTGATGCTTGACCCCGGGACATAACTATCTCAAAAGGTCTACTCGTAGATGGCGTCTGGCATTGTACGGCTGATACTCTGCCTAGAATTCACAGAACGTATCTGGTGGCAGTTAGAGAAAGTGTTGATGGGTGAGAATCCACTGGATGGATCAGTTTCAACTCGGTGGATGGGTCGCCTAGATCCCAAAGCGGCTAGCTCCCTCAAAGTCGGAGTGTTCTGACGAAGGACTCTCGCATTGAAACTGACCTCTACCTCATCGCAGTACCTGACATTAGACTTGGGGGAATGCTCAGTATCTGGGATCAAACATTACTTCTGGGCTTAAGAAGACACCCCCCCTCCTTTGACTCCCTCAGCCCTCTTCTCCAAATCCTCCGCATACCCCATAAACATGCCCCTCACACTGCCACTCATCGGACCCCTCTCAAATATAAAAGTCAACCACCCCATATACTCCTCCCCATGCACAAACGTCGTTCCTCCAGGCATACTCTTACTCTCCAGATACTCGAAATAGTGGTGACCAGAAAACGCGTTCAAAGCTCCTCGTCCGTACCAACGAAACTCGGAAGATGTGTTAGATTCGATAATCGGTTCGACAGTTACACCTGAGAATTCGGCGCGCAGCTTGTCGCCGGGCTCTAGGAGATTTGGAGATTTGTCGGGTGGAGAAATGATGGTGATGGATTTGGCAAAGGTTTGCCATTCTGGGTAGCTGGGGAAGTCTAGGACCTGATTGTTTTGAGGATCTATTCGGAATGTCCGGGAGATGGAAGATGGAGGTGGTACATACTACTGCTCGAACTTCCGTAGGAGATGCGTTGATTTCAACCTCAACGTGAACCATGGCCGTGTGATGGTGAGTCTATGCAGGTGTTGCTCGGAAGACTAACAACGGAAAACAAAATGCGGGTTATGTGAAGTCTTACAAAACATAATAAGGCCCGATACTTGCTTTTTGGGTTGGTGCTTGACATGTACAATTGGTACTAGTGTCTATGCTGGAAGCCTGAACCGTAGTAAGCACTATCCACTATGTAGGTATTTATGCGTGCAATTGGGGTTATACCATTTAAAGCTCAGGTTTGCCTAAGTGTCTCTCATGTTTATGGGACATGTAGGAGATAAATGAAGCGCCTAAAAGAGTACTTTTGCACAATCCTTCATGTATTCAGCATAAGACGTCTACGTTGATATTGAGGTATAAAATACTCTCTAATAAGGGTTTCTAACGACTAAGAAGTATTGCAGGAGTTGTTGGTATCATCCTTCATTCAGATATACTCTTAATATACATCATCCTACTTGCCCCCTCCCATCTTCAAGGGGCTCAACCACTCGGACTTGTTCTCTTGAAACGCTTCAGCAATAGGCTTTCCAAGTGGGAAAAATAGACCTCCTTTTAGGAATACCTGTGTTCCAGTCGGAACTTCGGTCATTACGGGACTAACTAACAGTCAGCTCTTACTTCTGACAGTACTTTCTTGGAAACAAATCTATGTACATACCTCCCACAGTTTCCGCAGAATCGTCTTGTAATAGTGTTTCCGGATTTTGTATTACTATCCGCGTAGCCCTTCAGTACATCCTTCGGGTCGTCGATATCGATATCAGAGCGCTCGAAGACATAGTTTACGCTCATGGCGCTGCCGCAGGAGCGGCGACAGTTGTCACTAGAAATTATTAGATACCGAAGTAACTAGGTAGGGAGACTTCGAGGTATGCACTCACCAATAACAAAGGACAGACTGATCAGGTTGTTTCGGTATCTTGACCTTGATGCTTCCGCAATTACATTGACCTTCTGCCATTTCGATGGATGCGATCGCGTCTATACACAAACAGAGAGCGTAAAAAAGTAGGTAGCAAGATCACACTTATATATCAACGCATGAGAATTTATTACCCCGCTAACCAGGCTACACAAGCAATTCCAAAACATTAAAAAGCAATGACGTCTGGATCCCAAGCCTACCATTCCGCCCTAAATCACATCCGCCTAGACTTCATATCCGCCCTAAATCGTATTTACTCATAGAGGACATCCTCGGCTCGCTTTACAACCCCTACTATAGATCGTTCTTTGGTGCGATTCGGCCACGTTGACTCTGCCTTAGCGTTTCATCGATAGAGAACTGCTCCGGGAGGGTTGGGTGGATGGACTCCGCTTCTCCTTTGGCAGAGGGGCGGGGAGGATGGATGTTGAATGGCCGGTTTAGAAATGGAACGCTTAGGAGTGATACAGCAGTATCTCTACAGGATATATCTTTTTCGGGAACATGCTAAACGCTTGAGCGATTATTAGGGAGGGCAGGGGGAAAAGCCTGAGGTTGAGCAATTGCCGGTATGTCGATCGAATCGGGTTAGCGTGGAAGATGGTGGGGAAGGACAGGGATGGTCGGAGATCCTCGGTCCCCGTCCTTGTTTACCTACGCTTCTAACAACCGCGTCCAACAAAACTCACGACACGGACAATCTTTGGCTGATTTGAGAATCGTTGGCCCCTAGCCACAAAGTCATAAACCCAACGTCGAAATCTCTACACCTGGGCACTCACCAGAACCCGGCCCCCATACAACATACAACCCGTGCATCACCACCACCGCTCCGCATCCCCCAAAAATGGTAAACTCCCCTCACAACTTCCCTTACCTTTACCCCCCTAACCACCCCTAGACCACCCGCGACTCCTCAGCCTCGTACCTCCACCTGCACTACGCGCACCACTCCGACCACCTCGAAACCTTCACCAACCCTACCTCCTCGCACCTCTCCCCCGAAGACATCTACATTCCCCCGCACCACCAACCGCTCAACCCGGAAGACGAAGACGACGTTGTCCCCGACCAACACGCCGCCTTCGGCATCCAGCGCGCGACGCAGACCAAGCGAGAGACACTGTGGAAGGATCTCGGATTAGAGGAATTGGTGAGTAGGGGCCCGGGGGAGGGAGTGGGAGGGGTTAAGGCGGGTGGAAGAGGGGGAGGTGGGAGTGCGATAGCGGCTGGGGGCGTGGGGGCGCTGAGGAGGGATGAGCCGGTTAGGTTGGCGTTGAGGAGGAGGCCGGGAGTTGGGGCGGGGGGGATGGGGGAGGCGGTGGGGGAGAGGGGGATGGGGAGTATGGCTGGGAATGGGCTGCCGAGATGAGGGGGTGGGGTGGTTAGGTATATGTATATTGGGTATGAGTTGGAATGGCTGGGGTTGAAGGCCGGCCTGCAACTGGTCACAAGTGGGTTGACGACAATGGTGGTTTCCACATAACGAGACCTCTTGGAGGAACTCAGTTGTGGGTTCGGGAGAGTGCATCACAGAGAAGAAGAAGCGAACACGCGCATGGTGGAGGCGGAGGTGGAGAAGACCTCGGTTACAAGAAGACTCAGAACTGAGAAGTCTGATGCAGATTCGGTAGCAGAATGTGTCTAGGAAGGACATAAGAGATGCCCAATGGAACATGATACATAATGAAACAGGCCGTAGCACATCAACTTTTCCAATGAAAATGCTCCGTGCAGACATGCGCCATATACTCCTCCACCCCGATCCGCATACCATGCCCCAACACTCGTCAACGCTGAAATCGTCGTCAGACAAAGAAAAAAAAGATGGTAGGTCGCGACATGCTGCGTCCTCAAATCCATCCGTTCCTCTGCTCTGTCTTGTGGTTCTGGTTGTCGGTTGCTTCAAATCTACGTTAGCGCTCATCACAACAGATCTGAATAGAAGTATCAGAATAAGGATGTCAGAATAAAAATAGAAGAAAATCCAACAACTGGGTCTAGACATGCGTACTCAAGCGGTGAACTACAGGGACCGAGCTTGGCGGCAAGCTTCCATATTCTGTAATGACCATGTTGATGTAGTTTGCTGGGGTGACGTCGTAGAGAAGCTGCAGCATCTGGAAATTGTCCGAATTGTCCACCCATTCTAGTACCTCGCCGTTTCCTTTCGCCGGAGTGTCTTTTGTGTCATCTTTAGGCAGAAGCGATGTATGAAGGTATGGCTTGAGCGGTAGGAGTGCGCGTCGCTCTGCTTCTGAAAGAATCTCTTCGGCTGGTGCGGCCTCGTTACCGACAATTGAGTCGAGTGCTACGCGCTCCGTGAATTTGACAGATTCACAGAGAACGATAACTGGAAGCCCATTGGAACTTGCGAGCATAGCCACCAGTGCAGTACCGATACGTGAATAAAGTCGGCCGTTCGACATCATGGCGTGCGCACCCAGGAACACTTTGCTGGCCTCTTTGATCGCATGTGCCGCGCCTGTGATGAGGAGGTATTTCACCCTGATCCCGTGATTCGCGAGTTTTCGAGCAAGCTGTTTGCCTTCGAATAGTGGTTTGGAGTCGATGACGATGACGGAGAAGTCAATTCCTTTCTGGTGAGCGCGAATGAGCGTCTTCTCGACAACAGAGGATGAAGCATAGGTCATAATCACATCGCCAGAGTTGATCTTTTGCGCCGTCGCGCTTGTGATAATGTCGTCAGCGAGTGTAACTCGGTCTCTGATAAAGTAATCGATGTTCTCTTGAAGATCGCGCTTCGCCTCGTCTTCTGGCACATCTGGGTCGATCTTGATGATGAGATCCTTCAGCCATCGAATCGCGTTCCCCATACTAATGCTTAGTGGCCGACAACTCCGCAAGTAATCGATCTGTGGGTTCAGGTGATGTGCTGTAAGGTGGCGGGCCAGACTTGTTCCAACGGGCGTATGATACTGCTCGATCACCGTCTTGAATGCTAGAAGCATGGCCACCATGCGGGCAGTGCTGCCACAGATGATGTAATTGCTATACTGCAGACCGAGAGCGAGTATAGCTGGATTCACATCTTTCGACGCACCGACCATAGAGTGCTGCCGAGGCTGATTGTACAGATGGCCAAAAAACAGGCCTCGGTCTTGCTTGTCTTTCTTGAGCTCAACTTTGACTTCCTTTACTACTGGAGTATTTCCCTGAGACGGCCGTCTGCGGACAGGAAACGGCTTTGATAGGTCAGCCTTGGCGTTTTTGGAGTCTTTCTGCTGCTTCTGCCCCTCCTTTGCTAGCGGTCCTTTTTGCTGTGCTGGGGTCTGTGGAACCGAAGACTTTGCCTGCGCTCTTTTGGCCTGCTTCTCGGCCTGCTTTCTCTTTTTCAATTCCGCGGGTGAGAGTTTGGGAGCTGTATCCGCTTCCGTGGATTGCACATTCTTGGGGTCCGCTGGTGCTTGTGGTGGGGGATTGCTAGAAGGCTCCGCTGCTGTAGCAGGAGCCTCTGGAGGGGCAGCTCCATCTGGAGTTGTATCCATTACGGTGGCCACTGTCCTGGATATTCCTCGGAGTAAAGAGATGTTGAATTTTCGAGTGTGAAGGGCGATTGGGACAGTCTTCCGGCACTTGAGGTGAGTTCAATTACTCAGTCCTAGGGAATTTCAGTCGTTCCTTTTAGACAGTGTCGGGTCCAGGTGGCGTTTGACCGGATTCAGTTGTTTGTGTCGTGCGTTTGTGGTGACCGTGATGCACGAGTGATATTGTTAGCGGATGCGGTTGAGTCACAAAATGCGTCTAGCCATATGCGGTTAGCACATCAAATGTCCCCTGCGGCCGCTACAGGAACATCCGACGCTTTGGGCAGGAAGCGTTCAACAGTTGCGCCAGTAAACACTTCCCCACGCAAAGCAAAGACATACACAATGGCCGATCGGATATCCTCAATCACCGATCTCCCCCTCGACGTCATCGTCCTGGTTTTCCCATACCTCGACGTCAAGTCCTTCCTCGCCTTCTGCAGCACGTGCAAGGGCCTCCACCAGAATTCCATCTCGTTGGACCCTGCATACTGGAGCCATGCCACTCGAAGTACTTTCCGTGTGCCCAACCAGCCAGTGGTCCAGCATGATGGGGTGCGATGGCAGAAGATGTACCGTCGACTGCTCACCCAGAGCCGTGTCTACACCTGGGGTAGCACGACCTACAATCGCCTGGGACACGGCTATGATCCTGATGCTGTGCGGGTAGCGAGACATGCTCAAAGGCGGTTCCAGCATCGCCAGTCTACACGATGCTCGTTCCCGACCGAGATGGAGAAAACGAGGGAGCTGGGCGTGATTGCTGATATGCAATGCGGGTATGAGCAGTTGACGTAAGCCCCAGCACCACAAGCTAATAACTGCAGTGGCTGGTCTACAACACTCCTGACTTCTCGGGGTGCTTTGTATACGGCAGGTGTCCTTGATGGAATGCAAGGGGCTATCCAAAGCTCGAGCTCGGCAGACGGGCCTCAACCACTCGGCTTCCCGGCCGGCTATCCTGCCTCTGCCGACCAGGCTGCTTATGACGAGCCTACTGTCGCCATCCGGCAGTTCTCGTCTGGGCGTTCGCATATCTTAGCCTTATCTGATACGGGGAGAATATGGTCGTGGTATGCAGTCCATCGACCGGCCCTCCAGATTAAATTCCTTAACGTCGATCTTAAAGAGTCGCCTGCTTCAGGACAGTCAAAGAGTACTACATCACTGTATGGCCATGTCAAGAAAGTAGTCGCAGGCTGGAGTCGCAGTTCGGCTTACATTCACGGTGTTGGCATTGTCGTGTGGGATCCTGTCCAACGAGACGGCGACGAAGAGACGGACGCCACGCTCGTCTTGGACAGTGCCGAGGTACCTTGCACTGGATACCAGCGCATCAAGGGTGCATCCAGGCCAGCAGAGGAGAAGCAGAAGAGAGGACAAGAAATCGGTGTCGTCACAAATCACATCATGCTCGAACACTTTGTCGTATTCGCCACCGACACGGGAAAGGTCTTCTGTGCGCGTTTTGGCGACCAGAATGCTGTAGAATCCATTCTCGAGCTTCGATCCCTGCGTAACAGCACAGGCGCGGCTTGTGACGTCCAAGGTTCTTTCCGCTCTCTCGCCATCTTCAAGAATGGAGAGGTTATCACGGCTCATACAGACTATCTGGAAGCGTGCTGGGACGCACGACACTCCAACCCCGATCAAACAGACATCCCTGGCCTCAAACGCATCCCCGCGCTCCAACAAACTAATGTCATCTCGGTAGCTTTTGGCGACTATCACTTCCTCGCACTCCATTCTAACGGGAAGATCACATCGTATGGCACCGAGCTCCAAGCCTGCGGTGCACTGGGCCTCGGTGGCGACGGTGACCCTGAAGGCCGAGCTCGCGGAATCCGCTACACCGGCTTTGGTCATGACGGGAGAATGCTACCCCATGCTTATACTCATGGCCGGCAAGTCTGGTTCGAGCGCGAGAAGAAGAGATGGATTACCTTCATGACGAGCGGCGGCACCAACCCCGACGAAGCTAAGGAACGAATGCGTATGTTCGTCACCGAAGTGAGTGTGCAAGGCGAAATCAGCGAGTGGTTCGAACAACAAGGTCGAGACTGGGACAAAGATCCTCAGATCCGCGATGCCGACGAAGACGGACTAGGCGCGTACTTTGCTCTCAGTGTCAGTGCTGCAGGATGGCATTCGGGCAGCCTCGTCCTCGTCAATGAGACATTGGCCGATCGTGTGACGGATATGTGCACCATCCGAGACCCTGATCTCACTGACTCGGAACCCGACGGTGACAGTGAAGCTTCGCCTGGGATATTGGCAGCATCCCTAACCAGGCTGTCCAATATGGGTCAAGCCGTCATAAACTTGGGTGGCAACCGAAACCAAACCCCAGCCGGCCAAGCTTTTACCAATTTTCTCGATCCGGTTAACCATGGCGCGAGCCCGAGGGAAGGGTATAAGTACGTGTGGGCGGATAAGAGTTTTCCGAGGTTGAGGCTGAGTGATGGGAGGGAGATGCCGGGGCGGGGAGATTTTGATGAATGGAGGTATGGACGGCCGGAGTGGAAGTTGGGGGAAAGGTTTGAGCAGGAGGTTACGGCGCATTGGTAGGAGGTTTGAGACGTCTCGTTTTTTTTAGGGGTGGGTGAGCGAGACTTTGCATCGTTGATGTCCGCGGTTGGCACAGGTGGGGCTACGGAATTGTCCTTGGGCACATAGGAATTACACCAGCGTTAGTTTGTGTAGGAACTTAGCTGGATTAACTTCAGTAGGAAAGTTGAAGTGAAGGTGAGGTAAATGCTAGTGAAGAAAGAGATATAAAAAATAGGAAAAGAGGGGAGGGGAGGGTAGAGGAGGTAAAGCTAGAAAAGGTAAGGTTAGAGTAGGTGAGGGTACAAAAGGTAAGGGTACAAAAGGTAAGGGTACAAAAGGTAAGGGTACAAAAGGTAAAGCTAGAAAAGGTAAGGTTAGAGTAGGTAAGGGTACAAAAGGTAAGGGTACAAAAGGTGAGGGTAAAGAAGGTAAGGGCAGAAGCAGTAAAGGCTAATGAAAAAGGTTGTAATGAAACGGTAGGAAGTAAAACTACGAAGCAGATCAGACCCACCCCAACCCACCATACCCTCCCTCTTCCCCCCTTCCCCCACCCTCCTACCTACCCCCCTTCCCTAAGAACTCATACTCTCCAAAAATCCCTCCAACCTCTCAAACGCCTCAAGCCTCTTCTCCGCAATGTCCAAAACCTGCTCCTGGCTAGACGATGGAATCGTCCCAATGAAAATATTCTCATCACCTTTGACGAGACCGGCGTATGCTTCTTCTACGAATTGAGGGGCGGGCATGCCCATTGCGCGGCCGTGCTCGGGGCTCATGGTTGTGTCATGGAGTTCGGCTGGGGGGTGTTAGGGGGTTTATAGTAAGGTGAGGTGAGAGCGGTGAAAGGGGTGTGGTGAGGGATTGATATGGGTGGGGTGCGGTGCGGATGAGTGAGTACATAGGGGGAATGGGAGCTTACATTGTACCATTGGCGGACTCAGATGAATAATTTCTACATTCGTCTTCTTCAATTGTGCTCTGATACATACGAAGAAGGCATCTAAAGCTGCTTTGCTGGCGGAGTATCCCGGCATGGGGGACGCAGGGACGATACTGAGATGTGAGCCTGTGAAGATGATTCCTCGTTTGTCCTTTGCGGCGAGGAAGGTAGGGAGGAAAGCGTGCGTGAGATGCACGAATGACGTGAAATTGGTGAGAATCTCTTGGTCGAAGGTGGAGAGGGAGACGTCAGACGGGGTGGAGAAGTTGTGATTGCGTTGCATGCCCGCGTTCAGGAAGAGCGAGTCGATAGTCGGGAAGTTCTTCAGGGCCCTTTGGGGATGTGAGCTGTGTGTCCTTGCTCCCTGTGGCTGAAATCAAAACGCGTGGAAAATTGGAACGTACTCTGCGGCGAATGTAGGTGTCTTTTCCAAGTCGGCAATGTCGAAGACTATGCTGGATGCTTTGTCTGCACCATGCTGCTTTACAAATTCGTCGAGGCGGTCCTTCCGGCGGCCGACGGCAGTGACTTTGACGCCTGAGGAGATGAGTTTGGTAGCTATTGCGGCGCCAATGCCAGATGTGGCGCCGATGAGGAGGGTGTGCTTGTAGGGGAAAGACATTCTTTGGGTTTAAGGTAGGGAAGTGTATCAGATGAAAGTGGTGGTTTTGGTAGGAATTCCAACAAGCGACACTATGGAAGAGGAGCGTAGATGGATGACTGGTAGAGAATACTCGTGCCTGATACTTATATATGCTAAACCTGCAATATGACTGTAAAATTGTTTGATCGGACCGGACACAACAACCCGTCCGATGTCTATACTCCCCGAAGGATACCATTCCGATTTGGTGACGATAGTGTGCTTCCTGGGCCAATACAATGGACCAGCATGCTTGGAAATTCGGTCCCATCGAGTTTGGTCCTCGGGTGTGGTTGCAGGTAACCCGACCACACTAAAAGCTCGGCTAATTTTCGTTAGGTAACACGACCACACCAAAAGATAACCCCACCAACCTCAATATTCACCCACTTCACCCGACCATCAACATCACAAACTCACCTCAACACCATCTAATCATGTCTAAACAACTGCTCATGAGCGTAGGTACCCTCACTATGTTAAAGTATTAATCTAATCATACTCCAGGAACATTACAAGGCGTACAAGGCACTCAGCTGTACACCATTTAGCGTTGACACCTTCACTGAAGTAAGGATAATGCGAAGGTAATCTGAACCCGTTCCTAACATGTTCAGAACACCAACGGACTCATCGAGGTTCAGCTTGGGGAGATATACTGTCGGGTGAAGGTAGGCAACGAGTTATGTGGGGTAAGAAACATCCTGCCCTAAACGTGTTCGGAACATCTTCCTAATATGTTCTCTAAAACGCTCAAGAGGATGCTAACGTGTCCTAGACATCATTAGAACATGTTCCCAACACATTGATATGAAAGTCTTACCTCCGTATCGCTTCTCTCATCCTCTGCGCTATCTGTAGCGTGTTCCCCTTGGTTTACTTAAACATTATTATTTATAACAAACTCATCTAGGTCGCTGTCAAATGATATATCATTGTCTACTTCAGATAGTAGCTCACAGGTCCTAATTACGCCTGAACTAGTTAGTAACAGCCTCGCAACGTGTTCACAATTGCCTCACTCATGTTCGTCTCAGGGCTTAGGCGAGAAATTGTAGTGTTCGTGTCGTAGGAGATCTAGGGGGGGGGCTCGGCTAATAAAAGAGATTACCCCACCAAGCTACTAGTTAACCAGACCAACCACTTACAAAACCCCACCAAGGCGCTTAGACCAGCAATTCAGGGGTTGGTCGCCTCAGCTTTTAGTGTGGTCGGGTTACCTGTATGCACGTCCTCGGGTCGTCCGGTATGGGAGACATGATTTCAAAGACGACCCGAAATGTATACCAGCTAGGGAATAGTACAGAAGTTAGAGATCCGGACCTTGGAGTTGCAGGTTCGAGGACGTCCGGGGTTGCTACGCTAATGACATCAGCTGAATTGGCGTCGAAATGCATTCCATGATAGGACTAGTGCGACTATTAGTATTCCTCTCTCAACGCCCAAGATGTCTCTTCCTGCTTCCAAGGTTTTCTCAACGTTTGGACCTGTTGTAGGTCAGGCTATGTCTGCGTAAGTTACCTGATTATCAAATTCCGGCTCCACCAATCGGTAGTGGGCTTCTTCTCTCAATATGGTGTTTCGTGGGAAACCATCCAAAGCTTGCACGAGGTGTCGTGTCCGAAGGCTAAAGGTATGGATACTACTCCCCTACCCATATCCTCGGATATTTCACGGATCTTTGACTGACGATGGTTAGTGTGATCTCCAAAAAGTGTCCTGTTCTTCCTGCATTCGGGCAGGCGTGCCGTGTACAGGATACCGGGATACCGACTCTCTCCGTATCAACAACCAGACACAACATATTGTGCAAAAGGCCCAGTGCAGAAGTAGGCCCAGGACTACGCCACTTGATGTTCCTCCTACATATCATCTGTCCATTGAAACAAGGGCCCGGACGCTCTTCTTCGCCTCATATGTAACAGGCAGCAGCAAGGCATACGGCTTCCTGAACCCGTTCTTCAGCAAAGTTAGCTCTGACTACGAGAACATCGCACTAAGCATCGATGCTGTAAGCTTAAACTTTCTCGGGCGCCAAACTTAACTCGCCGTCTGCTTTTGCATTATCGCAACAGAAATACGTGGCTGCTATTCGGAAGATGAACAAATCGTTGCAAGACCAAAGAACAATCTTGAAAGGAACTTTGGGTTCCACGCTACTTCTGGATATATTCGAAAAGATGAATCCTGAATTGATCAGCCTTGATGCGAGTGGGGCACATATAAAAGGCGCCATGGCACTGCTGCTTCTGAAGAGGCTCGAAACGTTCGATTATCCGGCTGGCTGGACTGTGCTACGTAGACTGTCCATGAACTATATCGTGAGCTGTATCTGCAAGGAGGATCCGGTGGCCAAGGAGCCGTACATGATCAGAAAACATTTGGCCAAGTATGTGGATGTTGCCGATCCAAATTGGACACTGATGGGACTGATGATGAAGTATGCGAATTTGATGGCAAGAACAAGAACGGGGTCAGAATTGACAAGTGGGAATTCCCGGGGACGCGCTGAGTTGGACCAAAAGTTCGAGGAGTTGATTTTGAACATACCGATGAGCAGGACGTTTAGGAGGGTTGACATTCTCAACCGTCCTCGTCGATATCTGGACGATTATATCGATTTCTATCTAGATCGGGCATCAACCTGGACATGGAACTTTCTGAGATGTCTGAGAATTCTTCTGTGCGAGACTGGTAACGAAGTGTATGGACCAAGTTTAGGAAACGTCCATTCTATCATCGAGGTACTGATTAGGGAGATTTGTGCGTCAGTTGCTCAGAGCGTGGACTGTAACACCTGGGCAACACATAAACCACTGAAGGCACTCTCCGAGACGCACCACGAGCACAACATTGAGCAGCTGCTTGATGTCCGGATCCTGATATTTCCGCTTTTCGTGGCAGCAAGATCTTGGGATTGTCCAGCGGTTGCGCGAGAATGGATCGAAAATGAGCTACAATACATCGCCGACCACTTTGCGATTAAAGAAGCAGCTTTTGTACGTAGTATCTTGGGGCAGGATGACAAAGGGGTGCGAGTGAGTCCTTGGGATGTATACAGGCTTGTGGGGAGCTATTCGTTCAGCATATTTCGATTATAGCCGTCTTTTCACCGCAAAATCAATTACTCTTCACGATCTGAGGGACGATACTTGGAGAGAAACCAAGATACCCTTAACCGAAATGCAATTTCTAATTCTTCTTTAAGGTTTTCTCGATCTCAGCGATTGCAGCGTCGTCGGCGGAAGGCGTTTGGGATGATAGGGATTGGTCGGTGGCGCATAATAGAAAGTGATAATAGACAGTGTTAATAGACGAAGGGACAACCTTGGCTATGATGCCGGTAATGAGAAGAGGATAGGAAGGTAACTGTTAAAGTAACTGGCAGCGAGAAGAGAAGAAATGGGCTGTTGTCACTAGCGCTCACGTGTTTTCGCGTGTGCCGAGAAAGAACCTGGGCAGTCCAGCAAGGCTCCATCGTTGTTGGTGGCCACTACCCCTCATCTCACCACCCCACCATCCAACCAACCTCTCTTCACTCTCTTGTTGCTTCGGCCTTCTATATTGGAAAGTTTTGGGAAGCAAGACTCCCTACAGTGCGTTGGGTGATTCCTGCGACACTATTTTTCGTACCTGACAACGCGTCATTGTCACTCGCGACACCCATCTCTAAAATCTCCTAGACACGTGTGCAACCTTCTGAGAGGCCCCAAAATCGCGCACGATGCCACCGAAAAGATCGCTGGCCCGCAAGCCGCGGCAAACCAGGCTGACCTTCTCATCGATGCCACCCTCTTCGCCACAAGTTCGAGACAGAGCCGCTGCGGAGACTCTGGACAAATCACCTAGCCGGCCAAGCAAGAAGAGAAAACTCACCCTAAGAAAAGGAAAGGGGCGGGCGGTTAGTGATAGCGACAGCGACAGCGAGCTGGAAGCTCCAGTCGGTATGGACATGCATCGAGCAGCGCAATGAAGGACGCTAACGTCGAGCGGTAGACGGGAATGGATTGTCCACCCCGAAGAAGTCTTTTGAATCCAACCCATACAGCCCCGATGAGAAGGCATTGGACAGGAGCATGAGGATGGGTCTCCCCGTATCCACCAAACCACACGGCATGTTTGGGAGTTCAGATATCGAGGGTGGCCTATCCACGGACAGCTCAAGTTCAACAGCGGGCGAGGAACAACGGCCCATCAAAGCAACGCCCAAGAAGAAGGGCAAGAAAGCGAAGAAGGCGAAGAAGGATGAGGAGCCGGTTGTGGAGGAGGAGGAAGAGGAAGACGATCTGCCCCCGCCGTCTCGATTGCGATCGAGCCGTGCAACCAGAACCATTACTTTGACCGACTCGGAATTGGAGGAGGTGCCGCAGCCAAAGCACACAAGGCTTTTGAGAAACACGCGAAGAGTCAAAGACGTTCAAGAAGACTCGGTTCTTGGTCGTCTCACAAGAGAACCGTCTTCTTCCGAGAGCGATGTTATGCCTGATGTGACTCCTGCGATACGCGTCCGAAAACAGGCTGCTCGCCGCCAAAGGTCTACTTCCTTTGAAGTTGAAGACAAGAATGTGGAGTCAGAAGAGGAAGAGGAAGAGGTCGCTCCTCGAAGTACGCGGAAGCGACGCAGGGCTAGAGAATCCTCGCCTCCCGATGAAGCCGAAGTCGAGAAAGAACGTTCCCCGGCAAGGCGACTTGTCCGGAAGAAAGATGCCGAGCGAGACCGCCTCGAGCAAGAGGAGTTGGAGGACGACCTGGATTTCTTGAGGTCGTCTCCTCCAGCGGACAAAGGTCGACTCCGCAGCACCAATGGCAAACCTCTTAACGAGCGACAGAGGGCGTTGGAAGAGCTGAAACGACGTAGAGCTGGTGGTACGACTGTGCCTTCATCATCTATAACTCCAAGGCGCAGGGCTGCAGTTCTTCCACCGGATTCGGACTCAGATCTCGAGATTATTAACGATGTAGACGGAAAGAGTGATCAATCTGACGGCAACGAGACTGATCAAGATGGAGAGAGCGACGTAGCCGACGCCGAGGAGGAGAGCGATCAATCATCATCAGAGCATCACGTTCATGCCCATGACGTATTCCGCGAGAACGACGACGACGCTGGTTTCATCGACGATGATGACAACGCGCCTATCGGTGCTCCAGCAGATTTACCAAACATACCAATCCAATTCACGGCACTGTCTCGTGCCAAACCTCGCGAGCTGTTCAAGTACGCCGTCGAGTGGATGGTTCAGAAGAAACTCAACCCCGCCTTTGACGCTGATGATGAAATATATAAGCTAGCATTCGATAAGTTAAACGACGAGGTTGCAGGCCTGGCGAATTCCAAATACAGCTCCTCCGTCTGGACACCCGATTTCATGCGAGCTCTCCGAGCTCGCCCAATCGCCGACTTCAATGAAATAGGCATGGCTATAAGGGCGGTGGAGGAGCCTCACTGTGAGGCCTGCAACCGTAAAGGACACCCCGCGACCTGGTCCGTCACGTTCTCCGAGAAGCCATATCATAAGGAAAGCCTCGAGCCCTTGGACGAAGACGATGGTTCCGATAGCGACTCCGCGCCCTCCTCCTCTTCTTCAGAAAGCGGAAGCTCGCCGAACCGAAATCCCACAGGTGAAAAACCAGCCTATGATGCCAACGGCGAACTCGTCCCACCAACCTCCCGCGTCTTCACCCTCGGCTCAACATGTAAAGCCAACGCGCTTATGGCACACACATTACATCACTGGCGGTACCACCTCAACTCCTGGGTCATCGAAGATCTCATCCGTCACGGTCACTGCACGCCTGAGAAACTCGTCGAGAGGGACCGTTGGAGTGTCAAGAAGAGACGCAAGTATGCGAATAAAGTGGTCGATGATATGGAGCGATCTGGCGAGATCAGGAAGTTGCATCGGCTGTATAAGGATCAGGTTGATTATGCGGTGGAGGCGAAGAACGAGTATAAGAGTGGGTGGGGGAGGAGGGGGCGGTAAATAGGGAGTTGAGGGAGGCGGATGAATTGCCTCGACTGGCTCTTTTGAACCACGTCTGAATTGCTGACAGTGAGCTTGAAATGCTCCCTTTGTTTTGTATCTTCAGGGCTGTTTCTTCTGTCATGCGAGAACGTATCTTGTGGAGCTTCTGGAAATGGCTCTCTCGGATATCCTCCCTCTGGCTCATACTGTGTGCAATATCTACTTCTTTTCTTGTCTGTACCCTGGGCTTTCTTGTCGATATTCATGGATACCCCTTCTCTCCTCCGCTGATTGCCAAGTCGAAGAAATTGGACCAAAGGACATACTTTCCTTCTTCCTGCAAAGAAGATGAGCTGGTGTAGTGTATAAAGTTGTAATTACAATATATGCTATGTTTGTAAAGATGTAGGTTTGAATGCTCGCTTCTAGGTAGGATGTGAAGTACGCTCCTCCGTACGCTTGAAGTCATATCTAGGCTCTACACATTGTCCGGTATATCCACCTCTTTCTAATTATCGACTGTTTATACTGGGCTTGGCCATTCGTCTGTGCAACAAAGTTGATCGATGCATCACCAGAGTCTCTATTTCGCGGCCTCGACCTCCTTTTTCGGCTCTTCTTTCTTCACCTCATCTTTCACTTCCAGCTTGGCCAATTCCTGCACAACATCCTCATCCTTCTTAACCTCTGCTGAGCCATTCTGAGGGACAGAGGTCTCAGCCACAACACCCGCAGTCGCATCAGCAACCGGCTCAGCACTTTTCCCCTCCTTCGCCCCAATACTCTCCTCTTCCCCGCCCCAAAGATAAACCTCACTCTCGCCGACCAACTTGCCCGCCCTCACCCACCTCTCCATCCTCTCCTCCCTCCTCTTCTTCGCCATCTCCGCCAACGCATCCCAGTAAATCTCATGGTCATACTCAAACTCGACCTCCCCGCCGGCATTCTTCATCAGCTGCTCCCCCGGCACATGGTCCGTCAACGGCTCGTTGTACCGGATCTTGGTCTTGGTCACCGGGTCGATGAACGGGCTGACGAGCTTCAGGAACACGGTCACGTACCAGGGGAGATGCGTGACGAGGGCGCGGCCGAGGCGCTCGGGGTAGTGGCCTTGCAGGATGGAGAGCACCTCGCGGGAAGTCGCGACGCTGGGATTGGATCCCGAACTGCTGTTTCGGAAGTCGATGAGCAGGGCCAGCGTTTCCTGTCCGGGAGGGGCAATGTCGAGCGTACGCTCTAACATATAGACCAGGTGCTGAACTTGCTTGGGCGAGTTCTTGGTGTTCTGCTTGTTGGGCAGGAGATACAGACACGGCCTGCCCTCATTGTCGAAGCCGATGACTACCTGTTTCCCCGTTGCGTTCTCCTCGGATATGTATTCGGCGGTGAAGCCTTCGGTGCCGTAGTCGCGGCGCCAGACGAGCGTGTGCTCGATGCGCTTGGCGGCTTGCGCGACGTGCCATTTTGTCGCGCGCAGGTAGCGCAGGATGCATTCGCGCGTGAGCCAGAGTCGTTCTGAGTCGGTGAGGGGGGTCGGCTCGCCGCCTTTCGAGCAGGGGAGCGTTTCCCAGGCTCGGACTATGGCGAGGAGTTCGTCGTATTTGGCTTTGTGGTCGGCGGCTAGGGGGGAGGGAGGTGCGGGCTTGGACGAGGGGACTGGGTGCGGGAAGGGCTGCTTGACCGGCGGGGTGGTTGTCCCGCTGACGGGTTCGGTGGTAGCCATGCTGGAGGGATGTGCTGGACGGATGGAGAACTAGAAGATGTCTTCTTTTCGAATAGCAAGTGAGGACTGGAGCTGCGGGAACAACAGCTCTGACTAGGCTGCGGCTTGGACTTGATGATGTCCAGTCAGTCTAAACTCTTATCAGAAAGCGTTGCGATGAGGTGAGGGACCAATTCTGGTTTTTGCAGGATTGGACATACATACAATTGGCCAATTGCTTGCCGGACGTTCCGAGCGGATGCTGGTGCAGACAGGATAAACGGTGAGAGAGCAAGGGAAGGAAAGAATAGACAAGAGATGCTGTAAACATTCACCGCTTGCATCTGATCGCCGCATGGATGGCCGGCGCTCTAGCCCCATTGGCACTAGCCCCACCACTTTACCACCAACGCGTCTCGACGCGTCCCATCCATCACGAAATCCACACTCCACCAAGCTTCGCCCCTCACCACCATCCACCGCCAAAAAATGGACGACACGACTTCCGAGCTCACCGATCGCTTCGAGCGCTACTGCACCACCAAAGAGGATGCTCTTCCCACCGAAATCCTCGGCGAATTGCAGTCGATGCTGCGGCTGTATAGCATCTCGCCCGAGGAGCTGTACTTCAAATGGCAGGCGTATAGCATGAAGATGGGGGCAGAGGAGGTCGTTCTGGATGTCAAAACTGCGAGGGACTTCAAGAAGAACATCCAGGATACGTTGGAGAGGGAGAGCAGGGGGAAGGCGGCGCAGGGCAGACACGATGCGAAGAGGGTGGCGCCGACGCCGAGGAGTGCGAAGGCCGGGGATGTGCTAGGGATGTAGGTGTTGTGTGAACATGCAAGTAATTTAATGTACTGATATTGTATAGGCTAGACGGATTGGTCCCGAATACCCCTCGACCAGGCACAATCAAGACGGAGAACGGCAGCACCGTGAAGCGGAAGGCTAACTTTGCGACGCCTGCGAGCAAGGCCCACAAGAACCATGAGATGAGCTCGCCGGGGGGTGTCATTACTCCCCGTGCCGACACTCAGGGTGGCGCGTATGATATACCCCCCTCCCCTAGCTCAACCCATCTAACCATCCTGTAGAACTTTCGACTTCGAGTCGCGCACAAACGCAGGCGACATTGTCGAGCAAGTAAACGGCCACATTGAGATCCCCGACGCACCCGAAGAAGCCCCCGCAGAAAACCGCATCAAGCTGAAAGCGAACACCGACATGTCCAAATTCTCCTACAAAACCATGGCCATGAAACTGTCCGAAGCATCCGAAGTCCTCGACGACCGCATCGATGAGTTCCGCCAGCTCATTCAGGAACACCACAAGCTCGATGACAATGCTTTTGGCAATCCCTCGTTCCAGTCTCCCAGCGAGATCATCGCAGTCGGACGCATTGCTTCTGATACTAGCGAGGGCAAACTTAACACGGCATCTCTCCTCTTCGAAGGCTCGCGTCGATGGGGCTCCGGGCGCCGTGTCCCATTGAACCTCGATAGCATGACATCCTACAACTTCTTCCCTGGCCAAATTGCGGCTCTCCGCGGCACCAACGCCTCGGGAGACTACTTCTCCGTCTCCGAAGTCATGGCTCTCCCCCTGCTCAATCCTTCCGCCAGCAAACCCTCCGATCTCGACCAATACAACACGCGCTACCTTGATACACCCGAGTCCGACCCCTCCAACCTGCGTCCCCTGACCATCCTCGTAGCAGCCGGCCCCTACACGACCGACCAGAATCTCGACTTCGCGCCTCTACACACCTTCCTTGACACCGCCGTCTCCAGCTACGCCGACAGCATCATCCTCCTGGGCCCCTTCCTCGACGCCGAACACCCCCTAATCCGAACCGGCGACTTCGACATCCCGCCCCACATGGCCGCACACCCCGACCAAGCGACCCTCGCCGACCTCTTCAAACACCACATCTCCACCGCCCTCTCCTCCTTCATGCAAAGACTGCCGACCTGCACAGTCATCCTAGTTCCCAGTCTGCGTGATGCTACACACCGCCACGCCGTATTTCCACAAGACAAATTGGCCAAGAAGGAGTTAGGCTTACCGGGAAAGGGTGTGCAGTGCGTAACAAATCCCATGACGCTGAGCATGAATGAGTTCTCCGTGGGTATGTCGAGTCTCGACGTCTTGGACATGTTGAGGCGGGAAGAACTCGTCAGCGGCAAAGCACGATCCGTCAACCTGTACGAAAGAGGGGCGAGGAATGTGCTTGAGCAGAGAAGTTTTCTGCCTGTTTACCCGCCTACGGGGAGGGAGAAGGGGATGGCGGTCTCGGGGGTGGTGGAGAAGGGGTATGGGAATGGGAATGGGAATGCAGAAGCGAATGGAGAGAAGAAAGATGGAGATGTAGACGCTGCAGCTGAGGATGACGATACTCCTTCGCCTTTCCTTCCCCTGGGAACTATGCTGGACACTTCGTATCTCAAACTCGGCGAGATGCTCAATGTCAGGCCGGATATTTTGATTACGCCTTCGGCGCTTAACGGGTGTGTCAAGGTATGTATTTTATCTTCCCATCATCCTTACTCATCGTTCTGAGCTCTATATACTGACTCGCCACCCAGGTCGTTGAATCCGTCCTCGTCATCAACCCAGGCACGCTATCCAAACGCCGTGCCGCAGGTACCTACGCACGGTTAACAATCAAGCCCGCCACTGTGACAGACGAGGAGAGGGAGAGGGGCGTTGCTGTTGCGCATAAGATTTGGGAGCGAGCGAGGGTGGATATTGTTAGGATTTAGCGCTTATATTCGATTGGTTTCAAGTTGTAGGTGGTTTGAATTGGTGTATGGTGGGGGTTCTGGCGGGTATTGGAGATGGTGGGATGGATTGGGATAGCATATTCGGTGTTCAATGTGATGTGTTCTTGGGCTGGGTCATGGCCCTAGGGTTTGATGTCGGATCGTTCGTGTGATTGGTGTTTGCTCCGCCAGTGTAGTTTTTGGGTATGAAGACAACAATAGTAAATCCGCGTCCCAACCGCATCACCCATTTCGTTCCTATCATGTCAGTATCACACAACCACCTCCCCCCCTCTCCCCTCAGATGAAGCCCGTAATATGTAGTGTTCACTTAATATTGGATTGTATATCGAGTCTCGGTCACCCGCCCTCATGAATCTGTATCGCCGAAGAAAGAGACCCGAAGAAAACCATCACCCCAGCCAGAAATGCAGATCCGCCGGTTTGCCCTTTTCGCACCATCCTCCGTTCGATGCTGGCGTCGTTGTTCGTCAAGTCATCGTTTACGTTTGTCTGCTTCGTGCCTTTACGCCTGCTCCGTTGGGTTCGTGGGTGGGAGATTTATCGGTGCTGGGAGGGGTTAGTGGATGCTTTGTTTGTTGGCGGGAGATTGGAAGGAGGTGTGTGGGTTAAGGTCGTGTTTCGGTGGCAGATGTAGTGCTCAGAGTGGTCATCGGAGGAATGAATCGTACCTTGACAAAGCCGATATCGTGGCTCTTCTCACGGAAGCACTGACGGCAGATGTTCAAGCCGTACTTGCGGATGAGACCGGCAGGGTGAGTGCACACACGGCTACACAGCTTGTTAGCCTCCTTCTCTCCAAATTTCCAGACACGGTATCCGATCTCCAATCTCTAATTCCGCAGTCTGTCGACCTAATTCCTCCTCTTTGCGAAAATGGACATCTCAGAGAGAGAACACGTACCAGCTACGGGCTCCCTTGCCGTACTTGCGCGGGCGCGAGTACCAGACCGATTCGTGGGACATGATGTGCGGGTGGGATGTGTGAGGGTTTTGGGATTGTCGCTGGCCTTTACATTAGCATCTCTAATCACTCTTGAGCAGAGATTCAGAGATTCAGGTTTGTGCGTACAGTATGGAGTGCTCACGGGCAGTTGTCGTCGGTCGGTCGTAGTCGCTGGCGGATC
Organism: Amniculicola lignicola CBS 123094; assembly: GCA_010015725.1. Lineage (NCBI taxonomy): Eukaryota > Fungi > Ascomycota > Dothideomycetes > Pleosporales > Amniculicolaceae > Amniculicola > Amniculicola lignicola. The sequence goes on along the minus strand of ML977663.1, from coordinate 46,043 downwards.
AGTGTTCAAGCTCAGGTTGGCGAGACTCAATTTTGGTGTGGTCGGCGAATTGTCGGCGCGGGGGTTAAGCGAGGGTGGGCGCTTGGACCATGCATTAGCCCCGATTCGTGCTGGAGAACACATGATTGAAATCTGATGCGGCAGACATCGACAGCTTGGCGACTGACATCGACGGCTTGGCGGATGAGTGGAGAAATTGCCGTATCCGGTAAGTTGGTGATGAGAAGGGAATTGTGAAGCAAAAAAGCATAAGGTTGTAATGGATCCCGTAATGAGACGATCGGGATAAAAACTTAGTTGTTATTCTGGACTGGGAATGTACAGGCTTGATATTTAGGTTTCCACCTGTATCACTGCGAGTCGAGCCGGTTTTGTTCCTTGGGAGACAAAGTTACTTACAAGACAAGCTTCTAAGGAGATTTTGCAAGGAGACTTTGCGAGACGAGATTCTGCGAAACCGCAGCCTACGAAACGAATCCACGAAACGAGAATCTATGTAACGAAGGTCCTGCGAGACGAACCGCGAATCACTCCTCGCGAGGAAAGTCGACATTCGCCCCAATCGCAAAGGCCAGAGAAGTATACCAAAAATCCGAATAATATTAACAATTACTATTGAGCATATACACAGTCGTATGAACTTCTAGACATGTTTCGTCAAGGATCGTGAGAAGGCCATATAAACATCATCGTCCCGTCGTACACCCGTCATGAACATTACTCCGCAAAGTTCTTACACGTACCATGATCATGTCCTCTGGGCACGGCTCATATCGAACTTCGCATGAAGCTCACCGCGCCTCCTCCGCGCAGTGAGCGCAGTAACGATCGGGCTTCGTCCACCAAGACCCGATATGCATCGGACGCTGTTCGGTTGCGGGGTGCTACGGGCTGTGAATGTCCACTTGCCTGTCCTCGCACCGGCTGAGGTCATGGCGCGATTTGCGCCACCGTTGATGGACAACCCCATTCCCGCAGTCTCACTGTTGCCATTGACGACATTTGATTCGCAGAACACTGTGACAGTTCCGCTCTGGCGACTTACCCACGTGAAGGCAGTCACCTTGACAACATCGTTGGCATTAGGGGCGATCGTGACTTCTACAGTCTTTGTGCTGGTCTTGGAAGTATCTGATATGCGGGTGATCGTGAGTCGGAATGTGAACACAGTTGCGGCCGTGACGGTGGGGGCTACAAAGTTTGCTTCAGCCTTGTTGGCGTCGGTAATAGTGACGGCTGGGCTGTTCGGGGAAACCTTGACCCATGCAAACGTGAGATCAGAGTTTGGGATGCCTTCCGCAGTATTGCTACCAGTGAGAATGGTTCGAGCGCCGACACGAACATTTGCCGTGAACGGGACAATATCTGCAACCGGAGGTGAAGTATTGCCGACATCAGGGATGTCACCTGGGGTGCAGACCCGGTCAGGAGCAGGAGGGGCAGGTCCCGGGAATGGATCCAATGGCCCGTACTGCTGGTTATCCAAAAAGTCGCCCTGAACAAGACCACGAATGTCGCGGAACACGTATGGCGGAGGCTCAGTGCCGGGAACGTTGTGCTCGGGCTGAATCCATTCCGTCGCAGGCTGAATGTATTGACCGGCTTCGATACCGTTTTCAGTTGTGATGATAGGATTGTTGGCCACGATGCGATACTCTCGGGTGTAGGTATTCTGGCCAGGATTATCTTCACTGAATTCCCACTTGCAGCGGACGGCTGCACGAGGTACGGCTGTTCCAATTTGTCGGTAAGTTTCTGCTCCCGTGCAGGGGTTGACATCAATTGCGTAGATGGTTACAGACGCTCCAGCGCAGCTCGATAGATATCCAATGAACTACGAGCCATCGTCAGTGACGTCGACAGTCAGGCAAGGGATAATAACTTACTCGTGCACCGGCAAACTCAAGATTAGGCGCGGTATCAAACACACCGATCAATGCATCCTCCATACGAATATAGTTGGGAACCGTGGCGGATGCCGTTGTTGTGATGAAGATGTTTACAGCATTGATGGCGTATGCCCAAACGTTGCCTCCGATCATAATACCAGACCACTCGATGTAATCACCTGCAAGGAATGGCGCCATGACGAGTGGGTTGGGTGCATTGAAAGAGCTGTCGCCCGAAATACGGTTAGAAGCGGGGCATTTGGGGTCGTTGGCTGAGCGAGGAATACACATGGGGAATCCTGAAAACGATGTGATACTCGGATTCGCTCCGTCTGATGTGAAGAGCTCGTTCCCTGTTGTGCCGGCAGAATAAACGCCTTCAGGATCGTTGATGATGATGGTTGGTCCACCCTCAAGTACGAGAGACGGTGATGATCCTGTGTTGACCGTTTTGATATATCCTGCACCACCCTGGAGGAGAAACTGGGAGATCTGAACCTGGGCTGCGATAGCCTGTCCGGCCACCTGATTTCCGGACACGGAGATTTCAAACCCTGTCAATCCAGCATCGCACATCTTCTTGAAGGGAACCCAAGCAGCAGGAAACTGGGCGATGAGATTCTTCGGAACCTTGACGTTGTAGCCATTGACTGAGAGGAAACCACCGGAATTGTAGTCCCCATTATCGACCGTACATCTGACCCACTGTTAGACTATTTCAGATGCTTTGAGATGCAATCAAGTATTTACCCTGCAAGAGGACCACTGGTGCCAAATGGAATGATGTTAGGAATAGGCAGAAGGGCGTGTCCAACTGACACCAACCCCAACAACGATGTAAGACTTGTAAACCGAGACATCTTGTCAGTTCCCTGTAGTAATGTGAGAAGGCTACTGAGTACAAAATATAGTAGATGGAACCGGCTGGGACCTATATAGCTGTTGGGAAGTGTTCACCATGACCTCGACATTGAGCTCCAAGGCTTCCTTCCCCGTCCTTGCCCTCGTATCAATAAACGCCGAGCTGAAGCTTATCGCCCCAGAAACGCATTCCCATGAGGTGGAGCTTGAGCTCAAGCATGATGTTCGACAAGGCGTTCCACATTTCGCAAGAACACCCAGTCTGGAAGCCCCGGCACAGATAGCTGCAGAATATTGTGCATATCGAAACCAACGACGCCAGACCCATTGCCGCCATCAATATTTCCAAGAGCTTTGACGAGCTTCACGGGTTCTGCAGTTACCTCAAGCGGGACACGTGCAGGCATGCCTTTCCGTCATGGTCATGGCTGACCCAGAAATAGTAAGGACGCTTTCGTTTCCATGCGGCTGGAAAAGGTCAAGCTTCAAGAAACGCGAGTTTGACAGCAAGCCCACATGCATCAACAAGGCTCTCGACTCCTGGGCGTTGGTTGGAGGCTCCACGTCAATCCGACCCTTGCAGTCGGCGTGCGGCTGGGGGATGCCAAGAAAGATCCCGAGTTTCTAGTCGAACACTAGGGGGATAGTACTGGTGAGCCAAGGACCTTGTGTATGGTTCTAGGTATGAGGCGATCTCCCGTCCTCCGGTGGTCTTCTTTGAAGATCTTCAAGGCCAGGATACTGCGGGGAAGGCAATCAACAAGGATATGGAAATATCGAGTATACCCATCTTGGAAAAAGCAGGAGAGAGACTTCGAAATGCAGGAACAGAAGGAGAAGAAAGCAAATGGGAAGCATCACGTGGGTTGTGGCCAGTGATAATCAAGGCAAACAGGCTGACCCCAATCGCCACTGCCAACCCACTCCCCGCATTATTGTCGGCTGGTGCTTCTGTCGTCGGGTTTGTTGTAGTACATGCGAAAGGGACTATTTTTACGAAAGGGCATGCTTAGGGCTCCTCCAGCCAGGTGGCTTGTAGCCCACCGAGACCTCACCTATAGGGAAGAGAACAGCACGCGAGACAAACGAATCAGGTCCAAATACGTTTGGCACGATGAAGGAAAGGTGAGCGGGAATATCATGTGGCGTATCTAGAGTGTGTTCAGCTGAGTGGCGTGCTGAAAACCGTTAGCCGCAAAGGTGTGGTGTCATGTTTGCAGACTCCAGAGCACAGAACCGCGGTGCTTCCAGCCAGGACACCAAATGCGCGGAGTGGAGGCAGGTGTGGTACGCTCCGCTGTTGATGAACGAGCAAGTTTAGCGATTAGGAGCCCGGGAGGTGTCGTGACGATGATCGGAACAAGGAATTGCCGCGAGGACTGCACGACCAAAGAGGCGGAAGTTTAAACAAGGCGTGGGGCGGAGGCTGGAGCTTTTAAGGCGCTCTTGGCAATGATGCATCTTGGCAATGTCTCTTCCCCTCTTACTCGTAAGTCTCCGCTGACCACGACAGCGGCGACGGCTTGGGTACGAGCCCCACGTCTCACACAGCGTGCATCTGCACACGCGGAGCAGCTCCGCAATCCTTGTAAACTGCTTGGATCTTGTTGACCCGAATACCAGGAAACGGTCAGATGACAACGCAAAACAGCAACATCAAAATACATGCATGTTTTCTACCGCCTGCGCGCAGTTGTTCATTGTGAGAGTGTAATCTTGAAGCGGAAATAGGTATGCTGCCCTCAACCAGCGTCAAGATGTTCTTGGCGATTCAGCCTCAACACACACGGCGATGCTTCGGTAGGCTTATCTGTGCTCTTGGGTTGGGCTGCCTTGCAAATTGAGTCAAGCAAAAGGAACTTCACGCACCCTCTTGACTCTTCACTCCTTGAGTAAGCCTTGAACTCTTTGCACATGAACATGACCAACGGCCCGTCGTTCTCCGGAGTTTTCAGGCTTGTTGTTTCTACGGAGGCAATATCCTCCTTCCTCGGCCTAGCGTGCATGTGGCGGATTGACAGATGTCTTTGGAAGCGTGTGAATAACCATACCTGGGTCTATTTGGGCACACCGCCTGTGCTCCGCTCGCTTGTTATCGCCCGTCCGCACATAATGTGGCCGTTGTAGCCGTTCTCGTCACGGTGCATGAGTTGCGGAGAGGAGGCGAGGTGGAACTTAACGCCCATGTTGGAGTGGTTAAACGAAGGCGTCAGTTGAGGCTGATCGGACAAACTGTGGAAGAGAAATTCCAAAAAATTCTTCTGAACCATAAGGGTATCACGAATACAAGATTGATAATCAAATTTGCTTTAAACATAGAGACACATGTATGGACAAGCTCATGGTGTAAGCTTCGAACCAACCTCCTCAAGCTTCTCGGGATTAGTCTTGAACCTCACACCTCCATCTCCCTGCTCCTCCAGCCAACTCCCTTCAAGATGGCGGGGTTCCCATAACATAATCACGTCGTCAACTGAATCTTCAATCTTCGTTGTACCCAAAATCTTGAACCCAAGCTTCATGTAAAGAGCACGCCCATCCATGCTCGCTTCTGTCACCATTGGCAGATCCTCACTGGCTGCAATCTTCTGTCCATGTTCTAACAACATGGCCCCAACACCTCGACGCTGGTACTTTGGAGACACCGCCAGGACATCAAGCCTCCAATTGATATCCAGTGTAAAGAAGGCTTCTTCTCCGATAGCTTTATCATATTGAATCATACGCGCACGATCCGCAGCGCGGTCCAGAAATTTGTCCTCATACCAAAGCTCCCATGAGAGGAGGTAGCGTTCAATCTCTAGGCTCGATTAGCTCAAAATACATACCACACTACCAAACCGTTCCCCATACTGTTGAAGATAGAATCTGTCCGCCACTTTCTTCCAAGTTCATCATTTCCCTCACGTTCGAAAAACGCGTAGCCAGCGATTTCAGGCTTTCCAGTCCAGTCGACATCTGTCTCCTCTGTAAGCACTACAAAGCCATGAGTTCCAACGTCAACGAGACGATGGCGCTGGCGAATGATCATGTATCTTCGGAGGTCATCGGGGTGGTTCTTGCTGTTTGGCCACAGCCAATTGAAAAGCTCGTCGTTTGCGAATGCTTGGAAAGCGATGGCGCACACCTGAGGCAAGTCATCTCGCGCCATTTTTCGGATAAAACATTATGGTGCAAGCCGTTGAACAGTCCGGGGGGTTTACAGTTTAGAGTTTAAGAGCCGCCGTAACTTTATATTGTGCCTCTGTCGTACAGGTTATTCCCATGATTGATTGTGACACAAGCGAAAAGGGCGGTCAGCAGGGAGAGAAGATCACTCAAAGAAGGCGCTACAAGACCAAAGGCAGATCAAACGGAATGTGTGCGTAAAAATTTGGCTGGGGTATCATGAATGTATTGTTCTAGTGGTTCATCTACAACTGAGATATGCAGACATTGGAATATGTCCCGAAACCTTTTTACCTGCAATTCAGAGGGCGATTAGCGGGCCAAAAGGTTTCAGGGAATGGCGATTAGCGGGCAAAAGGGTTACGGGGAATATTCACGTGTGTACATTTCCACCACCTCGCTCACAAACTCTAATTCCAATCACAACTTCATTTCTGGAATAACGAGTCAATGGTGGTTCCCGAGTCACAGGAGTCTCAGATGACGTTTTGGCTGAGGTCTTCTAATACGAGGTCAGCCATGGGACCTTTCATACCAGTGCACTAGACCTGATCTGGACTAGAGGTAGATGTATGTCACTATCACCCCCACTGCCCCAGCTGTCCCAGAGACTGTCTATTTCAACGCCCTTCGAACCCAACAAAGGCTCAAAATTCGAATGCCCCAGCTTTCCAGCTACTCAACAACGCCAATACCCAATTAATCAAACCCTGCAAAGTCTCATTCACGAGCTGACAACGACACTTCGAACAGTCTTACGCCGATATCATATCAGGAGATCCACATATTCACGCTTGAAAAGAGCCTTCTTCGACTCTTCTTCATGACCATACAAATATGCGCCGTACATGCATGTCGCTAGAAACCGTGCACAGAACCAAATGCTAACGCACACATTAGCACCAAGGCAGTCCAAGTCGTAGCTTGCTGCGCGTCTCCACTTACATAGTCAGGACAGTGAGGCCGTAAGCGGCATTCATGACCTCGCAGCCGGTCTTAGAGATATTTCCCGCGGTACGACAGCCTCTCTCAAGAAACCATGGCTTCGGGCTAAGATGCTCTGGATCTGAAAAGTCCCCCGAGTTTTGTGAAATGCCGCTATAGGCCCATAATGCTGCGAGAATTGCGTCGTAGAGGGCGTTTACAAACACCATAGCGTAGACATCCTCGATAGATCTGCGAACGAAGTATCGAAGAAACCAGATGAAGACGGTCAAAACAGCGAAGCAGAGACATGACATAGTCAACCTTGGGATTGATCAGCACTTCTGCAGGTACAATCAGGTATAGCGAGCACCGACGATTCATCCCAAACAAGTGCCACAGGAGGAGGCTCGCGATGGTTTGCGTAGAAGTAGATGCGCAACCCTGGATCCGAATTGAGCCCACGAGCGCCGCCATCTTTCCACAGCGACGTGCGAAACTGGTCTGACTGTGCGACTGCAAATAAAGCAAGGAGTGTAGTTGCTTGAAGAAACTCGAATGCGGTAGCGAACACATAAACACATCTAAAGAAACGAACCATGGTAGAAACAAAGTGCGGAGAGAAGAAGAATAGATGAATGCTGCCTAGGGATTCATGGCCAAAGTGCATCTCACTCTGCGAAATGAACCCCTGGGTGGTGTTGGGTCTGGTGTTCTGGCATAGGGCGGAGAGAAACCAGCGCAAACATGCGCATATCAGACTGGCACGACGGATGAGCTTCTCACCCAAGAACGCCTTTAAACCCATTCCGTACACATCGGAAACCTGAATGACTGAAAATAGTAGCTGAGGGATACACATTCATGCAGTGGACAATTTGTACGACGATTAATTACGTCCACATCAAGGTCAAGTCAAAGAGAGTGGTAAACCCTCATTTAGAAAAATAATTCATCTCTAAAAACATATATCACCTACATGAAAGCGAATTCAATATTTGTATTTAATTCATCTAACAAGGTTCTCTCTTATAGTTACCTCAACCCAGGCCAGGTAATCTAAAATACCGAGCATGGCTGTTATAGTCTCAAGGAATATCTTCCACTCCTCCCAGTACGCATTCGAAGGCAGACAAAGAATGCGTAACGAACGATATATTAGCCTGTTATGATGCCCCTTGCTCATATAGATTCACCTTTGACTAATGAAGCCCTGGGGCACGAAAAGCATGGGTCACATAGTTAGCAGCACTTTGCAGGACTCGCGAACAGTACCACTCGGACAGTAAACAAAGCTATCCAAAAAGATGCACTGATGGGCTAGAACTAACCCGTTTGCAGACTAGATTTCACCCTCGTGGTATAACCCTAACCCCAAGTCCATGTTACACTGCAGCATTTATGCTGTGCTTAGAATCTTCGTCTTCGTTACATAATGTATGATCCCATATGTTAATTCTATGTCTAGACGTACTTGTATCCTACATCACCAACTAAAGTGTTCATCCACTAATCTAATAACACCATTCTTCCGCTTCTTATTCGCTTCCACAACCTCCATTCTCACATCATGATTGAGGCCCGCCGGCCCACATACAACCACCAAGACATCTCCACCTCCTACGCCACGCGTATGCGAATCTGTAGCCCCCGCCTCTCGTGTAATGATGTCTTCGACCTGCCATCTTGCGCCAACGCGGATACGCACATCTAGGCCGGACCCCTCTTTCTGGAGCGCCTCCACGCCCGAAAACTTCACAAAAGCTTGAGTCCGGGACCCGAAGTAAAGTGCTGTGCGTCCGAACGAGGTTGTAGAGCGGGCCCGCAGGAGAGGCAGCATGGCGGTGATGCCCACGCCGCCGGCTATGCACACTATATGCGAATACGTCGCTGCAAGATGAAGAAGATTGACATGAGAGCTATATGGGCCTTCTACTAAGACAGGCAAGGTCACCATATCGTTGAAGAGTCGAGCTGTTGTGCCTTTTTGGCGGCGGACGAGGAAGGAAAGTCCGGAGCTCCATGCTGGAGGTTCTTCTTTGTCGGAAGCTGGAAGTAATGGCATTGCAGAGGTCGATGTGGCAGGTGTGAGAGCTGCGAGAGGGATAGAAAGCTGCCCTTTGTTAGATTTCCGATCTGGGGAATCGGATAACGGGGTGTAGCGGGCGGTCCCTTGGGAGCTTGGCCCTTGTTGCATCTCAGAGTCACCGTCTGAGTCCGAGTCGGTATCCACAAGCCCAAAAAGAGGCCCTTCTTGGTCAAACCCCTTGTTTCTCTCACCGCTGATCTCCTCCTTTTCCACTATAGACGCAGCAATTGAGAACGGATGGTTCTCCCATACTCGCCACGTCGTCGCTGTTGGAAAGTAGAGGTACGCCATGCCGGTGCCAGTCACACCCTCGACCGATATCTCCAGATACTCTTCGTCCAGATGGGAGCATCGTGCAATGTGTTTTCCATTTCTGAGAACCATCAGACCACGAACCAGCCTGTCGACAGTCCACATAATTGCACATACAATGATCCAATTCTCGTAGCCCCACCGATGGCTGAAATTGAAGTCAATGTGGTAGTAGCATGCAAGGAGCGCTAGAAATGCCATGAGGATATGCAAATCAAGAAATAGCTCGTACCGGGATCGTCGCACGGGGACAAGTGAAAACAATGCGATGGCAAGGAAAAGAACAATGGCGATGAAGCCGAAATTCCAGTAGGCTTGCGTAAATTTGTGAGCTAGTAGATGGATGTGCACGATGAAGTAGATGATGGTGTGGACGAGGGCATGTCCGATGCACAGGTAAGCAATCCAGCGATGTAGCAGAATATAAGTTGCACGTGACCAACCCGTGATAAAAATCAGGGGGCTACAGCGCGTTCCATACAAGATGAGAGCTGCTAAATTGGCAAAGCAAAGGTGGCCGGTCCGGTCGGCAAGTATTTCGATGAAGGCGTGTAACTCGCTGTGGTAGTTGACGTTGGGCCACCGCACCCGATGACCGAGAAAACAGAACAGGAGATTTTGTAAGCTGAAGAGAATGACGAATATGGCGTGGCCCCTCGTTGGGACATCTTGTTCTCCGATCAGTCGTAGGAGCAGTTTTCGGCGTCGGTGGAATAAAGGAGGGTAGACGATGTGGGTGAGACACCATCGTTCAAGCCATGGGAAGAGGGCGAATGTGATCCAGGAGAAAGCAGTGAGCAGTGGCGGTACAAAAACAGCCGTTGTAAAGAGCAGTAGAGCATACTTGGAGCCCTGGGCTTCTACATATGCAAAATCTTCTAACGACGTTGCCGTCGGTTTCCAGTCGTCCTTGGCGATGCTGCTTGGCTGGTCCAACGGAGATCCAGGGCGCAACGTCTTTTTGAGGTCGCCGCCGCATCTTTGAATGGCTTCCGTAAGATCGATCTCCAACGCAGGACCAGTAGCAGAGACGTCCGTGGCCCAGAAGCGCTCAATCATCCATCGCGGCGAGTCACAATGCTGGTGAAGACACCAGGCGAGCGACAATTGAAACGCATCATCGGAAGCGAAGCATTCGTCGGGAGTATCGAAACCGAGTCCACTACCGCCGTGCCAGCGGTCCGCGACGGGTGGTGTGGAGCAGTTGAGTTTGCTGGTCTGCAAAATGGTCTGACAGGCAAAAGCGCAGGCGGGCTCATACATCGATATACCGAAGCCGATAAGGCCCCGAGCAGCGGTGGCCATCGGACTGGTTATAGGTGGGTATTATCATGGCGATAGATGGGCTTGAGGTGGTAGTAGGGTTGTTGGAGAGACGAGGGAATTGCTGTCAGACAAATCAGCGCATATGCGCTCAACAAAAAGAAGCTGGGTTCGAGCTTAGCGCTTGTGTCTTTAGCACAATGATGGCCTCTCCTTCCTGAGCTCGAGTCTCGACCAGCTCGACACCAACCCAGTCGCATTCTGACGTCGCCATCGTGGGAACTCCCTCTACGAACTATATCTCCTTACAATACGAGTAGGTGGTAATCGGTGAGAGTTGAGGCCGGCATCGCGAACTCGGTACGTGGCCAGCACAGCGCGCGCGTGTTGGGGCGGGATTATTGACCTGAAACCATGATGACCCATTTGATCATTTTGCCCCAGTCGCTCACTCTGAAGAAACCTCACGGGGGTTATATCCTTAAGGCCATCGTCAAAGCTGGGGGTTGTGAGGAAAATCCTTGGGAACACAAGTTAGGCGTCCTCCCTGTAAGCACTGCTGCGCGGGAACGGCAGGCTGGATGATCGCCGCTGAGAAAAGCTTATTAGAGTGAACCTGATCTTCAGCGACCTCAGGATGCCTTATGGAATCGAAATATGTTGTAAAGACATCCCCTACGAGCCCGAATTGAAGTACAAACTGTGCGGGACGTTTTTTTAGTTGGCGAGCACACACTAGTGATGTTTCTTGGCCTGGAACCGGCGGTGCCCACTGTATGGCTATGATACATCCACTGGAAGGGCAAATGACGACTGTAACTTGTAAGTCGATAAATCGTGATGAAATGTAAGAGAAAGGGAGTTATCATCTCAGATACAGTGTCCAGCGGAACGTATTATGCCAAGCCTATCACAGCAACCTGGTAGTAATAATCCACGGCCAGCATCTTTATGCATCAATGCTCCATCACCGACCAATTCTTCGGAACACAGTACAAAGTCCTAACTTTAGAACAGGTAGGAGAGAACCCTGGCCCACTATGTTGGACGCTCTCCCAAACGGCACCCAAGACTCGCAAACACACCTACAACGGCTCTCATTTTGCTACTCCGTGCTCCTCCGTAATCAAGTCCACGCTGCCCCCCCAGTTATCTCAGGGGCCCCGGATGATGTTGGATTGTTTCTCTGTGGGTAGACCTCGGAAGTGCTCTCTCATCGAAGAAATGGGATTGTTTATCCACATTCATCGCTTTCGGCTCCTGTCCAGAGCAGGCCGGGGGTGACTGGTACTGTTCCCCGCCAGACGATACCCAATTCTGTAAATGCGCACGAAGGCCCCATAGACTTCCGGTAGCAGTCGATTGCGGCATATACCTTAGCTCTGTATGCGTTGTTTGCCACCAGGCTGCATATGATGGTCCGTCTTCTACATCATTCGAAACAATCATCAATAGTAGTACCGAGTCTGCCAAATAGAAAGAGGAGAAAATTGTCCGCAACGTCCGCCGTGCTCCATGCCAATTGAAAAGCCGGAGGGGTATAATTGAATATTTCGTTGGTCTCGTCGAACGCAGTCGTTTTGGCCTTGCATGAAGTCGTTCGGGTTTGGTGGGGAAACGTATGATCATATGGACAGGCTTCATTTTGATAGTGAATAGACGGGCGTATCGGATTTTTCTCTGTTACAGACCTTCTGCACTAGGAACGCAGTTCCGTTCGTACCTGACAGGCTAACCATCTCGGCAGGAAAATGTGTCATATTCCACCGAAAGATCGCGCATGCGAAGCGGTAGTTGCTATGGGATTAAACGTACGTAACTAACAACATATCCCATTTGTCCATCAAGTCACTCTTTTGAAGAAATAATTGGGCACGACTTTTCTTCATGTTGCTGTCATCCCAACTCCTGTCCCTGTTGGTAAATCTCGGGGGTGATTGAACTTGGGTGTGTCCAGGTATTGCTGAAGCATAGAGGCGAGACTTTGATGGCTAATGTGACTAAGTGGATATGGTCCGCGACGTTGAAGCTATATATGCATAACCGAATTCTAGAATTTCTTGGCGAATGCACATTTGGCGATAGTCCTTTATCCTGCATGATATACTTAATGCCCCATTTATTGTTTTTGTGCACACACTAATTGGTTCAAGCCTGTAAGGGTCCACTGCCGAGCCCAATATACATTATCTCTCAACTAAAGCCATGTCTCTGTTTCAAGTGCAATACGAGAAGTGTCTAGGGTCATAAATTTTCAGCTTGCAACGTTGGGCAGCTTGACCGCAATTCGGTATTGCAAGTTGGTATGTGCCCACATGCTATATGGGGATTCATGCAGTGCAACTGTGGGTCACGCGCCACTATCCCCAGACCGCTACTGTACTTCGCTCCGAGAGGCTCCTGACTATGTTTCAATTGGACTTGGCATTCGCAGGAGACCTGTGGCTATGTACGCGCTTTTTGTCGGACAAGAGCTGCTGCTGGGAGACTAAACCGATGCCAACATCGCCTCAGCTTGCCCTTCCGTTACCGCCTACTACCTGGTTAGCATAGCTCCAATTTATACCTCGGCGACACCCGAATGAAGGCATTGACTAGGAGTTTTGTGGTAGACGCGGGACACGGATTCCCGGTCTCGGTGATTTTGAATTTCACAAGGAGCACGACAGAATGTAACCTTTAGCTTGGCCGACTAATTCGCCCTCGCCGACTAATTTGCCCTCGCCGACTCTGAGGAGCAGATGCAGCTGGTCTATGTATCGGTCTCGTCGCAGGTGAAGCATTCATCGCAACGGTTCTCGATCGGGTTCGGGTATTTTGAGCAGAACATCATGGCATCAATACTCACAACCCTCATCCAGATCTATGTACATCATACTATATATGTCTCTTGCGCCCTACGACTAACTGGCCCATTACTGCCTCAACTATTTCCAACATGATAGACGAACAAGATCCCATCTTGCGACGCAAGATCCAGAACCGAAATGCCCAGAGACGTTTCCGTAGGTTCATTCTCCTCATGAAGTTCTTGGTACTGATCGCGTCTAGGAAATCGAATCAGGGCCAACAATGAAGTCGTGGTATTTCAACGGCTTGCCACACCCGACAGCATTACTGCAACGCTCCCAACAACTCCTATCTTCCATGAGGATTCACGGCGTCCAACAAGTGCCGGGCCAGTATCAGAGGCTGACTCGTTGAACCCCGCGGGCGACACATGGCCTGCTCCCATCTGGTCCGCATCTCGTATGGGCGACGCCTTCTCAGATACCCCGTCGTGCGACATGTGGAATGATCAGGAGACCAACTACCAGATAGATCCGTCGGACCACTACAATCCATCGCCACATGAGCAACATCTTCTACCTACTTTTGCCGACTCTGAGGGCTCCGGTCTAATACAGTCACCATGGCCGATCCCCGTACTCTCGGCAACGGTATGTCACACAGAAACAGGCCTAGAATAAGGACTTCACTGACCATTGATTCTCCAGACGGAAACACTAGGCTCAAGACGACAATCGGTAATAGCGTGTTCAAACTCGTCTCGGAATCATCTACGTTCAAAGTCGTCTTGCAGTGAGAAAGCGAACCCGAAGGGGTGTTGTGTTGCCCATCGAGCTGAGGATATGATCGCGGAGCTCCAGGAGCTCTATGCTTTCGGTGTACGATTTGGACTTTTGAGCAGCCCTGACGATTCAATACCAGAGTCGCTGGAAGAGTTAAGAATGAAGTTGACGGATATGGCACAGTGTTCGACAGTTCGTAGGTGATGTATCATACCGCATTTCTTGTACTGTCACTTAGCCATGCATGTTCGAAATATACCCATATTCATTGTCTAATTATACATTGTAAGATTTGTGAAATGCTTGAAACTGAACACCAGGGAGACTTCGGGAAATTTGAAAGAATATATGCATTGAAAAATAATGTGCCTGAACCTTGATCAACAAGCCCTCGCATCCTCCGCTTCGACGCACAATACACACCCAATGTAAGACCTCAAGAATTGGACACATATCCCAGTGGCCACCTGTCGACATTCCCATTCAAGGGAAGAAACCAATTGACTGCACGCTAGGAAAAGGAATAGGTTGGTGGTAATATACGTCTCCGCCTTCTCGCTCCGTGTGATAGATTCCGCGAGGTCGACAACGAGTTGATGCGTTGAGGATAACCGCCGCTCGTCCTTGCTGTTTCCCTCGACGCGGAAGTCCACTGTAGGAAAGCTGGTCCGTAGTAGATTCGCGAACTCTCTTGCCTGGGTTTGCAATTGTGCAGGTGCAACGACATCGTCCAAATGGAAGCTGTAGCCCTCCAGAGCCGGCAGCCACCCCGTTACTATCTCCGTAATCCGCTCCTGTGGCATTGTGAAAATCCCTTTCCGTGCTGGTTTCCGTATTTCCTCATGACCGTCCTCGTACAGAATCAGATCTAATAGACCGTGCTTATCATACGCCATTGCGCCAACAAGTTTCTCAATAAGCCGGCTTCTCGAGATAGTACTGCTGTCATGACAAAGACTAAGGCCGTTGTCTAGCTTCAAGCGAGTGGCTGATGGCGCGTGAAGGGTAGTTTCGCGCCAACGCTCAAACTTTGCTCCTTTTAAGGAAAGTGTGCTGAAGTCTACCAATTTTGAGTGGTGCATCGTGTCTAGTATTTCAGACATCTTGGTTTCGATTGAAGGAGCTTCACGGCCGAGCACTGTGCAGAAATGCTCGCTATTTGTACCATCGAGGTGTCCCATCAGCATGTCCGCCATGGTCCGAGGCTCTGGATCCGGCTCTTGTCCTAACAGGCTTCCAGGGTGCTCAGACGCAAGATGGAAGGCTGCGATAACGCAACTCCTGGCATTTCCAACTTTGTTACGATATCGGTGGTGGACAAGGGAGCTTGCGTCGAAAATGGCCGTGATAGGCTGTTCTGAATACTCCACTTCAACTACCGTAGGGTCCTGTCCGATTACCGCCTTCTGAATATCGAATGCAGTCTGAATGCTTTCGGGGGTTATGAATATGCTGTCGTTCTCTGTTGACCATGGCCAGGAGGCTTCGTCAAACCGCACTACACGTGTCGCCTTGTGGGTTCCGGGTAAGAATGTGAAGTTTTGTCCTGATGGTCCTTTGACTTGACCCTTCTCCCACGCCATGAGCATTTTGTATTCTTGTCGAAAGGGAGTATTGTCGACATGGAGCATGTTATCCTGGGCGTTGACAGAGATTGGGAGTGTGTCCTTGCCGCGAGCGTCAGTGATCCGGATTGGGCCAGCCATGGCATAAGACAACATTGCAATCAGAAGAGGATGAATCATTGCGTAGCCATATTTTTCATGTCGAATGAAATTGGGATGCTCGCTGAGGGGCGCAAAGGAGTGGAGGAATGCCTGACTGCCGGCTTTGGTCATGATGTCGGAGAAGTCCTTGATCAAGCGACTGAAAGCATCGTGATCAATCAGTCCAGCAAATACAGCGCAGCCATCGCGCTCTAGTTTTGCTGTAAATTCTAGGAAGCGGTGTTCTGTGCGTGCATCGGTCCAGCCTTTGCGAAGTTCTCCCAATAGGGTTTTGCGAAAGTTCGCTTTTGACTCATCGTCTTTCTGAGTCCGATGCTTGGTAGTTTCGAGACTCAGTTTGGATGTCGATATTGGAAAGAGAATTGACCTGAGACGATCTGCTCGTTGACCCGGTGTTGACGATAATGACAATCCGATCGCGAAGTCGCCGTCAGCGGTGGGGCTGGCATGCCCAAAAGAAGATGGACGATGGTCACAGAGAGACGAAAGTTGGGAAGAAGTGGAGGTAGGCGCCATGGTTTATGTCAGGGAAGATATCGCATACTAGTGGGAGTGAAGAGATATAAGAATTTAACGTTGTCAAGCTGGATGTAGCTGACCATGGAAGAACAAGCCAATACCGTCAAAATAGTCCGTGGCTTGTCATTTTGCTCAGATGGCGGTAATCCCAGGCCCGACGCTTTACAGGGTATGTAACACCTGAGGTCATCATGCAGCTGAATGCTAGCTAACTCCGACTTTATGCACGCTGACAGACAAGACCGAAACGGGTATCACGACACTCTACCATCGGACGTTCCGTACTTTGGACGAGGGAAGGCGGAAAACGGTTTTTTTGTTGGCTTAAACTGCTCCACGTTGCCTTTCTTTGCAATTTGGGCATCACAATGTACAACTTTTCTTCATTGCTTAAACCATTCCGGATGGCCACGATCACTGGCTACACGCCTTTATACCACAACAACGAAACAACCGATTCGCAAGTCTCTGACGAAAATGACTGCCAACGGCCGCTCAAACAAAACAAATTACTTCGAATTTGCGCCTACAGCCTCCTCGGCGTAGTGTCCGCAGTCCTTTTGCTGTCACTTGGGACTCTAGCCGGACAGCGTCCGTCGTCAACGAAGGAAGAACTCCATTGCGGCAACTCTTCAACAGAAGCACGAGCTCGTGGTTGCGTCTTCGACCTTCTGACCAACAACTGGATGCCTGCATACTGTGCAGACCCATACACGGATGCAGAATATCGCGAATGGGTTCTCGATCCCAAACGACACCTCGGCTCCTGGGCCTATTTCCACGACGAGCAAGGGAAAAACCAAGTCAAATCGGAGGAACATCTCTCAGATATGGTGGGACAACACATTTACACGACGACTGAGAATCATCTGGCCCACTGCGCATTTTTGGCGCGCAGAATGCACCGACTTGTCACAGGAGATATTGCGGCTGTGGCACATAACACGTTCAAGCATACGATCCACTGTACCTCATCGCTCTTGAAATCGTTTGACGGATGGGACCATGAACAAGTTATTGGCTCGACGTTTGATGTAGGCATTGTGTCGTGTGTAAAGTAGTCAGGGTCTTTCTCCAAAATATAATCAAT
Organism: Amniculicola lignicola CBS 123094; assembly: GCA_010015725.1. Classification (NCBI taxonomy): domain Eukaryota; kingdom Fungi; phylum Ascomycota; class Dothideomycetes; order Pleosporales; family Amniculicolaceae; genus Amniculicola; species Amniculicola lignicola. The sequence goes on along the minus strand of ML977663.1, from coordinate 28,629 downwards.
CATGCATAAATGCCAGTTCTGCACTGAAACTTAATTCTCTCAAAACTATCCCCATATGATCGCATCGCATGGGCCAGCTCACACTAGTCTCGACGTATCAATCAATAAGGTATGTTATGACATGATCACCATTTCGAACCTATTACATGGGTGAGTCGTACAAGTCGAGCCAATAGAGTTCTGTTGTATCACTTGGGCAGAGATGTTGTGAAATGCTTGGTGTTTCTACTATTTGTGAAGGTTAACTATCGTTATGTATATACATTAATTTGACAGGCTCCGATCCACTGCGACGCGCTTGTAGTTGTCACGCTCCTTCCAAACAAATACAAATACACTATAACACCTTGAGGCTACTGAGACTGTCCCCCCAACTTCTTCTCTGGACTGCTTTTCTGCTCCGTTCTCGGGAAAGCCTGCTCTCCTAGTTCGGGTATTAGATTGACCAACCGCCAAAGATTCACGGAAATTGACTCACCGGTCCACGGATGTATCAGGATGTCACCGAAGGGCGGGACGGTGTTTTCTTCTAGAAACTTGACGACATTGGATTCCTTGACACACATGTGTTGGGTTTTGTGGTTGATTGTGATCGGTATCTTTTCATCTTTTGACCATTCGAAAACCGTCAGTCCCATGTCGGCATGGCAAAGCAACGACTGTCGGATCCTGTAATCTGATCAGCAAACGTAACGAAGTATGATGTGGGCCGAAGCTTACATATCAATGCAGTGATCTTGTTATTGTTAGCTGATATGTACTCGACCTGTTGGAAAGTGGCATGAACATACCCATATGTCTTTGTAAAGGCTCGCCTGGCTTCCGCCCAAAGGTTGCGATGGTTTCGGGATAGAAATCCGGAAGCATGTATTGGCGGATGGTTTTCTTGATGCAAGGTCAGTGGTGACCTGACATACCGGCATCGGGTAGTTGACTTACCAAACAGTGTATACTATGAATGAAGCTGAAGACTCCCATGATGCCTCCTTCCTCGTCTTGAAACTCTGCAAGAACACGGTTTGGAGGCGCATCATCCAACCATCCAGGTTGAGGAACTCGCACTGTGTAGTTTCGAACCCAGTACGCCCAGGCTTCCTCTAACTCAGGGCGAGGTAATCCACGATACTTTCCATGGACTGAAAATTGATCGTCGAATGTGCGAGTTTCGTACTCGCTGAGAGCAGGAGCAATCCAGTCTGTTCAATATGAGTACTTATGATCGTGTGGTATTGTTAGATGCAACGAACCTTGGTGTGGAAGCCGAACGCCACCGTGAGAGTCTGGCAACACCCGAGGGATTCGATAGCCAGTCACCATAAGAAACACTCCAAGATTCAAGAGCAGGAGGCTTATGTTTGAGGCCAGTAATACCCATTGTCGTCGTCGAGTGTGATCTCTTTTAGGCATCTCGTAGTTGAAGCGAGCGTTGCTATCACCAAAATCGAGTTCTTCGCTTTCCATTGAACTCCGTGCCTCAAGGAATTTCGTGTTCTCTGTAGGTTCCATGTTGGGTGGAGGAAGAAAAGGTTTGGTGTTGGAAGGAGGGTGGAAGAAACTGGATATGGGGTGACAACTAGAGTAGCCGAATGAAAGTTGTGAACTCCGTCCTCTTATTGTTGGTGCTTCCGGACTTGACCGAAATATGCGGTTCAGCAGCGTAAGGATATCGCAAAGAGACTTGCGGTGACGAGGACTGCGCCAAAATGCGACACAAACATAAGCGCATACCCACTTGGGCTTTACACGAGAAGCAATTCGCTCCTCCCGAAATCATGCACGATTACCATCGCTGACAGGCCAAGCAAGCAAGATTACATGCTGACAGGGGTATAGTGTGCGGCTCTGGTAAGTTTGCAGCTTGACTTTCTCAACCAGCCGCGACAACATATATACCTACCAAACACACCAAACGAATTATCCCATTACTGACCCCGCCACCATCTCAAGACAATCACACCATAAGCCTCACATTCCACAAGTCTCAACCTTTTCCAAATCCATCAAAATGCAGATTTTCGCCCAGCTCGTCCTTCTTGGTGCCCTTGCCTCCGCCTTGCCAGGTACGACTGAACTTCTTCAAAAGCACAAAACCCTGAGACTAATACTATTATTAGTTGCCGAGAAGCGTGAAGATCTTGGAGAGAGGGCTCAATGGACCACCAAGCGTGGTGAGGACTTGGGCGAGAGGGCCCAGTGGACAACAAAGCGCAGTGAGGATCTCGGAGAACGCGCTCAGTGGACCACAAAGCGCAGTGAAGACTTAGGAGAGAGGGCTCAGTGGACTACAAAGCGCAGTGAAGATTTGGGGGAGAGGGCCCAGTGGACCACCAAGCGTGGTGAAGACTTGGGTGAAAGGGCCCAGTGGACAACAAAGCGCAGTGAGGATCTCGGAGAACGCGCTCAGTGGACCACAAAGCGCAGTGAGGACTTGGGCGAGAGGGCTCAGTGGACGACAAAGCGTGGTGAAGACTTGGGAGAGAGGGCTCAGTGGACCACCAAGCGCGACAACATCCTTGAACCAGTCGAATAGACTTTGACAGGGCATGGCAATGTGGAATCGGCAATCTTACGACCTGACCTTTCCGACGGTGAGGTCTTGGCTCCGCTGGTAACTTGGTTGGATCTTGGGGAGGTGAGGGCATCGGCAGCGCTGGTCTGGACCAGGGTTAGAATTATTTCCTTTCAAACGTTCTAAATTTGAATCTGTTGTTCTCTTCTAGAAGCGTGGATGATTCTGCGGTGTCGTACTTTCGCCATCTTCATGCAGTGGTTGGGCAAGGTGTGACACTGTAGATTGATGCAGGTTCAGTTAGAGAGGTGCGTCAAACCCAAACTAAGATTATTTCCACGTGCAGCCTCGGAACATATCTTTACTTTGTTATTTATGCAAGGCAATATCTTATGGGATAAGGTTACATCAGGGTACTAACCGCGTTCGCAGGGTTCTGTTGTGCACGAACTTTGACATCTAATATTCAACACCACGACAGTATCACAACAATCATGCCAAGTTGTCAGTAGCTGTTGAACTCATATGATAGTAACACCTAGGCAATCGGTACATTTGGTAAGAGATCAATTTTGGTGAACTCCACTGTTTGTAGAAATAAGAAGCAGCTCGAAGATTTAGCTCATGAATTGAATGTACCAGGTCACCGCTGAAAACTTGTGCACGTGCTTTCAGTAGTACCGGTATAGATATCGGTGTACACTCCCAAAACGACACAGCCATGCGCTGGTGTATGCGATGCGGCTCTTTTGATCGAACCATATTCCATAAATTGTCGGGCATGCGATGATGCCACCTACCAATTGCCATGCTCACCGCAACTTTAGGCGAGGATATTTAGAAACACAGTAACCCAAAACAATTTAGCGGGCTGCATGATTACAACCTCGATCAAATCCGAATGAAACACAGCTGAGAGGCTGGCGGTGACCATAAGCGTAAAGCAGCCAAGACCTGAGATATTCTATCAGCTGGTTTTGAGATTCTAGAAGACTTTGTTAGTCCTCAAGCTTGTCTTGACGTTCGAGAATTTGGATCTTTACTGTCAAGAGCGACATCATGGACCCAATGTTATGGCGTATTCCTTCTTTGATCTCAGCGGTTTTCTCATCTATTTTTGTTCTCCTTCTGCCATTTCGTGTGTCCAAGCTTTACTCTCAGTCAATCAAGGTGCTGCCAAAAAATGAGCGGTATCTTAATTTGGTGAGTATCCAGCAAATGGAGGACATGTATGAGTCTCATGGTGGCTGACTTCTAAACAGGTAATGGCAGCTACCTTGTCTGTAATCCAATTAGGTCGATTGATGTCGGTGGCATCCGAATCTTCCACGCGCCATGACATCCAAATCCCTCTCCTGGCTTCTGTTGCTGCTTTCTTGGCAAGTCTCGGGCTTTGCCCGTTGTTATACCTCGAGCACATGAGATCAATTAGGCCTGCAGATTGGGCAGTGATATATGTCCTGGTGACTGCAATCACTGACGCGATTGAACTTGAAGCGTCGCTCCGATCGCACCCAGTAGATGTATACAGCTCGCTCATTATGATAGCTATAACACTCAAGCTTGTGCTGCTGGCCACCGAAAGCAGAGGAATGAAGAAAAGTCTGCGCATGATGAACAGTCCACCCGCACCAGAGCAGACAGCTGGCGTCTTGAATCGCACCTTCTTCTGGTGGATTAATGAAATCTTAGTCCAGGGTTACAAGGGTGTCCTTGTAGCAAGTACACTCCCACCTGTTACGGATAAGCTGTCTTCCAGCTACTTGCGCCGCCGTGCACTAATTGCGTGGGCAAAGAGAAGTAAGTCAAGCCTACGTTTAACAGTCCCATGTTTCTGTGTCTGACAATTCACCAAATAGCGCACCCTACCAAGGCTACAACATTGCCCATGGCCATTTGCCGGAGTGTGTTACCCCAGTTTCTTGCGCCTGTCATCCCTCGACTTGTGCTCATCGGCCTTCGCTACGCTCAGCCGGTTCTCATCCGCACTGCGATCAATGCATTGAAAGAATCAGGCAAAGGACCCCGAACGAGCGGCGAGGTAGTGGTTCTTATGGCTATTTTCGTGTACGGAGGCATCGCCGTAAGCAGGTTCCAGTGTCATAAATCACCAAGTGGCACTACTAAGACTCAGACAGGTCTCCAAAGCCATATATCGGAATCGAATGAATCGCGTTAAGCTGATGATCAAAGGCGCTGTTATTGGGCTCATCAATCACCACTCGCTTCGGCAAGTACATACAGGAGGTGATGACGGGAAAGTTGTCACGTTAATGGGCACTGACGCCGAGACAATCTCTGGAGCGGCAGACATGTTCCACGAGATCTGGGCCCAGATTATCGAGGTGGGGATTGGCATGACGATGTTAGCTTACGAGGCTGGATGGGTGTGGCCTGTTCCTCTGGTTATTATTTTCTGTGAGAGTCCAAGTCCTTGGGACATCTGGATACTTGACTGACATACTTACAGTCTGCTCAAGAGTGAGTCATTACTTGGCGAAGAATCTTCAAAGCAAGCAGAACGATTGGACAGTTGCAACACAAAAACGGCTCTCCTTGGCAATATCCTTGCTGAATTCTATCAAGAGCCTGAAAATGACAGGTTTCACGTCCCACGTTGAAGCTCTCTTGGAAAGGCAGCGCGCCAAGGAGCTCGATATGGCAAAGAAAGTACGCTGGATGATGGTGGCGTACAACGCAAGTGGTAAATATGTTCCCCTGATGATTCTTTGATACCGATTCTTGATGCTAACTTGCAAAGCGAACGCTTTGGGGCTCTTCTCGCCTATAGTGACCTTCGCACTCTACGCACTAATAACCAGTTTCAAAGGAAAGGGACTTGATGTTGAGACAGCTTTTACCGTCACGGCTCTACTGGGGTTAGTCACACATCCAGCCAACATGATCATGTCGACCGTTCCTCAAGTGGTTGGCTCCCTTGCGGCATTCAATCGGGTCCAACAGTATCTTTTACAGCCCCAGCATCACGACAACCGGATCATATTAGAGACGTCTCAAAGTGAGCAACAACAAGCAACAAGAGCGCTTGTATTGGACAACGTTACCATAAAACCATACACTTCCAGGACACCGATCCTGACAGGCGTCAGCTTCGCCGTCGAGCGAGGCTCAACTTTCATGTGCTGCGGACCAGTGGGCAGCGGTAAGACTGTGCTCGCCCGAGCGATCATGGGGGAAGTAACTGTTGTAGAGGGAACAGTCTCGGTGTCAACTCGGCATATCGCTTCTTGTGATCAGTCCCCTTGGCTGCCGCGTGGCACCTTCAAAAACTCTATTTGCGGTTTCTCGCCTTTTGTTCAAACATGGTATGACGATGTCATTCGACTCTGTTGTCTCGAGGAAGACTTGCTCGCGTTTCCGAACGGCGACGAAACAATGATTGGCAGTCGGGGTATCAATCTTTCCGGTGGACAGCGACAGAGGGTGGCTATCGCGCGTGCAGTGTACGCTCGGGCTCCGATCATACTTCTTGATGACAGCTTCAGCGCTCTCGACGGGAAAACCGAAAGGACAATCGTGGAGAATCTCCTTGGCCCTGAGGGATACTTCAAGAAGAATGCCACCACTGTGGTATATAACACCAACTCAGGTAAGTCAGAACACTATCGCGATAAAGTGAACGAGTGTTGACTTTTCACGGCTACCTATGCACACTTTGCGGATTATATCGTCGTTCTCGATAAGGGTAACATCTCTTATCAAGGCATGTGGAAAGAGTTGAAGCAAGACATCAAATCTACCGTAAAGTATCACACCGACGAGACTGAGGTTTACAGACCTGAACCCCAACTGCAAGTAGACGTGGCTGCACAGAATCAGCAAATCAAGGCCGCGGAAGCTTTAGAAGACTCCAAAAGGGAGACTGGAGATACATCACTATATGGTAAGAACGTCCATGAGTCCCAACTTCCTTGATCATGCTGTTGACCATTGTTTCTGCTGCAGGATACTACATCAAGGCCATGGGACTGCGAAACTTCCTCATTCTCGTCTCATGTACCTCGTGCTACGCTTTCTTTGTGACATTTCCACAGTACTGGCTACAGAAGTGGACAGAGGCACCCGCGTATCAGATGAGGTACTATATCGGGGGATATCTCATCTCCTCACTATTGGCCTGGATTTCAACAAATGGATCCATGTGGTGGGCAAACCTCCTTATCTATTCAACGAGGAACTAGCTAACGGCTTATTGCAGGTCTACACATATCCGTGTCGCTCAATATTCAGGCGTCGAGCTGCATCGCCGTCTTCTATCGATCATTGTCTGGTCTGAAGTCTCCATCCACTTCCGGTAACATTATGCTGACTGATTGAAGTGCCCCATTCTCGTTCTTTTCACCCGTTGATGCTGGATCCATACTCAACCGGTTAGGCCCTCTACAAACTTTTGGCCTAACTATGCTAAAGTTCCGCTAGATTTGGCCAAGACATGCAACTGGTGGACAAACAGCTCCCTCCGGCCGTGCTGTCAATCCTTAACCGTAAGTCACCTTAGACGAAATGGCACAGGGGAAAATGCTGACAAGAATATACGCGCACAGAAATCTTCAAACTTACATTCCAGACCGTGCTTCTTTTCAGTGCACAAAAGCTGATGACGCTCACACTCCCATTGTGTATATTTATCTTGTATTTTGTGCAGAAGGTATACCTCCGCACTTCGCGCCAGCTTCGGCTACTGGATCTCGAGTCTCAGTCTGCCGTGTATGCAAGCTTTCTTGAATCGGTATGGGCTTAAACCTCCAACACGAGTAGCGGAGCTTTTCTGACCAACGCAGGTCGAAGGACTAACAACCATACGGTCACTTGGATGGACAAAACAAATCGAGCAGGCCACCACCCATGCCCTTGACACTTCCCAGCAGCCTGCTTATATCCTCCTCTGTCTTCAACAATGGCTGAGCTTAGTTCTTGATCTGGTGGTCGCCGCCGTCGCAACAGGTCTCATCCTGATGGCGTTTATGCTCCGAGGATCTACGAGCGCAGGGCAGATGGGTATGGCGCTTAACATCGTGTTGGTGGCTAACACGACCTTGATCGGCCTTGTAACTTCTTGGACCAACATGGAGATTTCATTAGGTGCCATGTATGTCAACGATATCTATTTAAGAAGCGCCTCGTTGATACTAACGCTCTCATTTCAGATCTCGGTTGCGAACCCTGGAAGCAAACACGCCTAGCGAAGAAAATATGGACAACGCCTTTCACCCCGCTGAGAATTGGCCATCATCTGGACATGTTGATTTCGAACATGTCACGGTCGTTTACAAGTATGATGCACCATAATTGAGTTTGGAATTGGATAGTCGGACTGACACACCAACAGCAGTGGCAGTGATAATGAAGTAGCAGCTCTACAAGATCTTACCCTCTCCGTCAAGCCCGGTGAACAGATGGTTGTGCGAGGGCGAACAGGCAGGTAAGAGCTCACAGCACCCAACTACAACGTGGAACAGCCACTAATATAGAATCCCCTCATTACAGTGGCAAAAGTACACTTCTTGCTGCGGCCCTGCGTCTTGTGGATATCCGCCATGGGAACATATTTGTCGACTCGGTCAATCTTCAGCAAGTTTCGCCCTCCTTGATCAGGAGAAAGTGCTTCATCACGATCGCTCAAGACCCGTTCGTCATTGACCAAGCGAGTCTTCGCTTCAATCTCAACGTCAGTTACCCCAACATGACAACAAACATTTCCTCGATTTGCTAACACTATACCTACAGCCAACAACCTCACTCTCCGACCAAACCATAGTTGCAGCGCTACGCCGAACGCAACTCTGGTCTCACTTCCTATCCAGCCATACGATAACAGGAAGCAATTCTGTGCCAATCCACAGACTCCTTGGCTCACCCCTTTCATCCTTTGCCCGCATGTCGGTCGGCCAGCTGCAATTGTTTGCTCTGACGCGTGCGGTGCTTCAACGTCAATCCCTTCAGTCACTGTACGGGTCAAAAATGGGTCAGCCGATTAAGCCGGTCATACTCCTTGATGAAGCGACATCATCGGTAGACCCGGAAACGGACTCGCTTATGCACAATATCATACGTGAGGAATTCCGGAATCATGGGCATACGGTGATTGCTATTACGCATCGGATGGGCGCAGTTGCAGAAGGTGATGGATCGCAAGGAGTTCATGAGGTCGTATTGTCTGCTCGATAGCTTCAGGGCGTATTCTATCTTAGACCTAAACGGGAGACAATTCATAAAGCATCCAGTGAATAATGCCTCAGTTCCGTCTACCCACCACCTTCCATCCGTTCAACCCATAATTAAATCACCAGCCTGCCTCTCCGCCTCCAAAGCGAAATCCCTCCACGCTGCTTCAAACATAAGTTCATCCTTCCCTCCAATAATAACCCCACTTCCTACTGCGAGGCGAAGAAACCAGAAAGCACCCTCGTTATCTTCTCTCCAATTGCCACCGACAAAATCCACCTTGCTAGGCAGTACGGCGACTGCGTTTCCATAATAGCGGCAGTTGAGGATGTTGTCTAACAGAGAGCACCAATCTTAAGTACGTGTACGGCATCCACTTTAATTCCGGTCAGGGGAAAACTTGCGGTATACTCTCCAGCGCATGCAACACCCTCACTTTTTCTTCCCAACGCATGATTTGCATGGGGGGAGGGGGGAGGGGGGAGGGGGGAGACATGGTGATTATGACCCAGTATTTATTGAAGAGAGAACTGGGGAGGTGGAAGGAGGGAGATCCATGTGCGAAAGTGACCGAAGGAGTCTTGTGCAGATATCGTATCACAACATCCGATCCTTGTCTCAGCAGTGCGATACTCTATGCTTGGTGATGTTGGATCCCTAGGAGTAGGCAAGCGTTATTTCCTTTTAGCGTTGGGCTGAGTAGACATGATCGCGGGGGCAATTGGGAGATAGTGAGGTTGGGAGATGGTGGGGTTGGGAGATGGTAAGGTGGAAGACATAAGTAGTCGCGACACTGGATGAGGTAAGTGAGATACTATTCCTTCACTCCCTTCTCAAATATACTTCCCGCTGCACAGTCTCACTCTTCTCCACTACAAATAAGGCCAACCTCACTTCAAAGCCTATCTTAAATTTCCTTCTGAAGGTTTGTTGTGAAATGCGAATGCCCTAGGCCGCCGGCAAACCATGAAAGAGTGCTCATTACACTGCTCCGATTTAATATCACCCTACTAACTAGGAATTCACGGAATTTTTTTACTATACAGCAGTACAACGCCCTTTCGCCTCCAATGGAATATGCATGTATTCTACGTTCACCATATTGCTTTTACACCTGCTTTTTCTCCCGACTCAAAACTACATGTTTGGTTGGAGATACATATCAAGGTAGTGTATACGCAACCTGAGTGAATCTCCAGGTGAGACTACCTTCATAAATCATACCTTTCATTCCTTCACTTCGCTCAATCTCACCTTTGGCTTTCACCTTCACCATTGTTGCATAAGGCCAAGTACATAAACTAGCAAACGAAGAATTACAACAATCCAAGCGGGCAGTTCACCGAACGCAAAAAGGCTTGAAACTCACATGGGACATGCAAAAGAAGGATGAGAACATGTTCACAATAATCATAGGAATAATCCGTACACCAAGCCCGCTCTCCAAATGAACCATACACGCTCAAAAAGCGTTCTGAACGCCATGCCATGCCATGCCAGACTGACCAATGCATCCTTAACCCCCCAATCCTCATATCCACATAATCATACAGCCCCCCTCGAGCCCCTCCGACTCCGCATAGAATCCCTCCTAATCATACTCCCCCTCCGACTCTGCACCAGCGAATTCCTCGCGCTCCAAACGGGCTCTGCGCCCTGCAGCCCCTCCTCCTCATCCTTCTTATCCTCATGATTGATAAAAATAAACGCTGCGCACACCACTGCGGCACCGACCCAATACCACGCACTACTGTATTGACTGTCCAGCACCATCTGCCCAACCAATGACAGCGGAATCGTCAGACTCAATCCCACTGTTACTATAAGCGGGGACGTGAGAAGCATGGCGTACGCCCAGCAATAGTCGCTGACGAGCGAGGACGCTGAGTTGACGAGAACGATGGTAAGAATGCGGTTCGTGGGGGGGAGTTGGAACGGTTCGATGCCCATGAAGTGGAGGATGACGAGGCCGGGCCAGAGAAGGACGACGTTGGAAATGCCAACTAGGCCGAAGAAGAGGGGCATGTTTACGCGCGATTCGTCGCCGATGCGCTTCTTCATGAAGACGGCGTAGAAGCCGTACATAACGGCTGATATGAAGGCCATGGTGTCGCCTATAGCTAACTCTCGGGGGCTCTTATGGGGGAACGTGCCCCTGTTTTCGTCGCTGTCGCCGCTAACATCGATGGTGGAGATGAGCGCTATGCCCGCCAAGGAGGCGAGGACCCCGACGAGTTTTCGCCATGTGAAGCGCTCCACACGCAATATAGAACCACACAAGAGGGTCCATATAGAGGAAGTCGAGGAGAGAATGGTGGCTGACGCCACGGTTGTGTATTCCAGGCACGCCGCGGCGAAGTAGTTTGCTAGAAACCAGAGAAAGCAGAACTCCAAGCTTAGCCGTGCAGTCTCGTACAGGGTCAGCCCTTCCGATCCGTCTTCTGCTGAACTCAGTTCCTGGCTACTTCTCAGCTCATCGCCAAGAAGCAAGTCGGCGGCGGGGCTTGCGCTTCGTTCGCGGGCGGACTTGTGGCTACCGGAGCTGGAGGAGGACGATTCGTGGTCGCGCAGAAGCTTGTAGCGGCCTGCGCGGCGGTTCAAGAGGCCGTGGAGCTTGGAGAGAAGCGGCTGGTGGGTGGCTGATGGATTGGTTCGGTCGTCCCAGGCGTGTTTGAGGAGCATGGGGATAAGGGGTATAATGAAGAAGGCGGTGTTGATGTAGGTCACGAGGTAGGGTTTCGAGTAGGAGTCGTCGGCGAAGATTGTCTGTGTACTGTCAGCCCTCGTGTTTAGTATATAAAAGCTACGAGTGCAAGAGACATACGCTGGCTAGGAAGTTGCTGGCCGTCCACAGGAACACGGTCGCCAGCAGCAGCACAATCCCTATCGTATGCCGTAATCTGCTGTGGGGTTTCCTCCCCTGGCTCCACACTGAGACGTGGCTCGCTGGCGACACCAGCGGACTCTCCACGCTCACGTCGTCGCTCTCGTATCCGTCTCCCTCGCTGGCGTGCTCTTCCTCTCCTGTCCAGCTGTCGTCGTCGTCGTCGTCGTCGTCGGTGCTCGCGCGATGCGGCGGGGGGCTCGCTCGCCGGGGAATCGTCTCATATCTGGGCGTCGTGGGCGGCATGGTGGATGGGGATAACGCGTGGCAGGCGCCTACTAGGGCGGCTGGTGGGTGCAGATGGGGCTGCAGGTGAATGTCGGGATGCTGCGCTGCGATCCCATGGAATGGCGGTGCAACGACCAGCGGGCGTGCGGCAAGAGTTGCGCGAGCGAGTGTGGGGATCAGTGGCCTCTTGTGCGGCGTGACCCGAAGTTCGTGCGTGGCGGGCGCGTGGTGGTGTCGTGTTGGAGAAATGCGTCGGAGTTTTGGCGGCAACGGATTTTGTTTCAAGACGAAGCGGCAGGAGCCAAGCCCGGCACGTCATGCTCACAGCTCAGGTGCGCAGGGGTAGGGGGGCCTCAGGAACGACGTGCGGTCCACGAACGCGTGGACTCGGTAAGAATTTCTATTCTGTACGGTGTACGCAGCTATGTAATCGCTCGAATCATGGAAACCAGGCCACATCCAGCCTCTCAACAGCAATTGCGGTATGCAGTGCGCCAGGACCCCAGACGCCGTGAACGCACCGATAAGAGACTATATACATCCGTCGCCGCCACGCACCGAACTGCTCAACGATTCTAGCATGCACACCCGTTATCGCTGCCCTTGAGGTCTATCGGGATCGTTTCGGGGAATTCGGCGCTGTAGCCTCCATCGACTTCTTCCTGCGCGAGTGCTTGTCGCGCAATCACTTTTCTCATCAGTATTCAACATGACCGTGGCTGGGATTAGTCATACCTTCAAAAGCCTGCTCAACGTTGATAGCCTCCTTTGCGCTGGTCTCGAAGTAGGGTATCCCGCCCTTGGACTGGCAGAATGTCATAGCTCGCTTTGAGGAGATCTGGCGGCTGCATTAGTACCTGGATTCACATGAGCGCATGTCCCCAGACTCACCATTCGCTTGCTCTCTTCAACATCAATCTTGTTGCCAATAACGACCTACTCCTGTTAGTCTACATCCCCGAATAATGACGCATTCGACATACAAAGGGGAAGCTCTCTGGGTCCATTGGGCTCGCCTGCACCAGGAACTCGTCCCGCCAGCTGTCCAGTGTGTCAAAGCTCTTGGAGTTGTTCACATCGTACACCAGCACGCAGCAGTCGGCTCCCCGGTAGAATGCGACGCCCAGCGACTGAAATCGTTCTTGGCCTGCAGTATCCCAGAGCTTGTATAAGATCAGCATGCGATCCCTCGAATCGGTATGTGTGCTAGCCCACCTGCATCGTCACCAGTCGGTCATCTACGAGCACCTCTTTTGTGAGGAAGTCGGCGCCTATCGTCGCCTTGTAGCTTGCGCTGAACTTCTTGTTGACCTACGCATTGTGTAAGCTCCCGCATATCTTCCCAGATATCTCTCGCCATTTCCCGATCTTGAGGGTGGACGTACGTATTGGTTCATCAAGCTCGTCTTCCCTACCCCGCTGTCGCCGAGGATGATAACCTGGTAGCGCTGTCAGTGGTAGCAGTACACGGTAGCTTGTGTGCGCAGTACCTTGAGAAGGACCTTCTTTCTTGAAGCCATAGTTGCGAGTTTGTGGTATGTCGAGGGGCGGCGGCGCGATAGGTAGATACAAGCAGCTGGGCCTGCGGGCGTGGCTGGGATAAAGGCTGCAGTGAAGCGATAGGCAGCAGTGAATGCAATGGGTGCACGACCGGTCGGAGGATCAAATCAGGATGTGCGCACTGGAATCCAGTCAGCGCAGGAATTTGGCAGAGGAGAGTGAAGTGGAACAGAGCACGAGTGGTGATGTTGACCTCATGCAAGCTCCAAGCCCCAAGACGCTAGGACAGCAGCTTTGACCAGGTGCACATGACCACGACAACGGTCTGGCCTAACGTTTTCTCAATCTCGACAGCGACCGAAGCACTCTTGGGATTTGCGCACGATCGCGACATACCGCATGTTTTTCCATCTCGAAGTAGTCCAGATCACGAACGATATCTGTATCCGGCTCTTAGACAACCCGGCACTCTTGCACCATCTCTCGCTTGACCAAGAACTTCATCCTATGAGGGTGCGAGGCAGAAAGTTCAAAACAGCAACAGCTACTGATTCATAAAAGAGATATCCCTTGTGGGAGATAGCAGACCGCTGCTCATAAATCTCTCAATTACATCAACCGTCTTCCCCCAACCCATCATTTACCATATCAATACGTCAAACCATTTCCTCACCCCAATCTTCTTCGCCTATCTCCAATTTCCCTCCCTCATAAACTCCCCAACCATCTTCTCTACTTCCGTCTTCAGTCCTTCCCACGCCTCTTTCTCAGACTTCTGCTCCTGCGAGTCGATCAGAGTATTGTTTTCGATAACCACCTGGACAAGCCAGAATGGACCTTCTTGCTGCTCTCCTTTACCATAGGTCCTTTGGCTAAGAAGTATGTTGATGCAGTCTGGATTGACTGTAACAGTCGTGTTAAGTTGTTGGCCGAGAAGATACTGGAGGTTGTCTGGAGGGTTAGAATCCACTCCTATAAGATGGTAGCAAAGAGGAGGTACGTACTGGCCAAAGAATGCTTTCCAGGCCCCACGGCTTCTTCAAAAGCCCCTAAGAGACGTAGGAGGCGATCGTGGATCAGGTCAGCCATAATTGCCGTATTTTTGGATGAGGTTGTGGTTGTGGATTGCAACGCTGGTGACCTGGTGCGTCTGGTACTGGTTTTCAAGATATTATGTAGTCTAGGACTACATGGTCGAGGATATAGAAGTGAAAGGCGGTTCAACGTCGCCTCCTGTGAATATCCCGGGGAAGTGCGCCTCGTGTGCCGAGTCGACTGTTCCAATACACTTCCTCATGACAAACACTTCGATTCACGATATTCAGGAATTGTCTTCGACGCGGAGGGACTCGAGACCTGCGATCAGACTTCTCTGGGTCATCATGACCACTCCATGGACTAGAATCTGACATTGTGGGATATACGATCAGTTTTGTAAGTAAATTCGACGATAATCACCCTCTCATTACCCCGGTGTTCTCCGGGAATCTCCATTGTTATATTTCGATCGAATACACAATCAATGATACAATTAAATGGGAAATATTCGTGGTTCGTTACCTGGGGGACTATGGTTTTGACTCAAACTTGACGTAGTGTTGAAAAGAGAGTCTTTATTTGCGACCTCGAATTGCTCGTGCATCTCAAAATGTGGGGGGCGTTGATCTTAGAGCGTGTTGATGATTCTAGTGATGGAGGTGTTCTTTAACGCATTCATTGACAGGTGTAGAACATTCCCGTCCGGGGCCTCATCGCCTACACGTAATTCAACAGACTATTCATGTTGCCGAATAAGAACCCACTCTGATAAGAACAGAATTTCCTGTGGGATGTCTGCCAGATTCGAACATTGATACTTCTTTTCGAACCTCTTCTTCAATCTTCCTCAGAATGAAAGGAACTAAACTTACTTAAAACGCGCAACAATCAAGCCCATCATCTCCAACATGCGAGTATATCTCGGCACGTTTGCTTGAGCACGCAATCAATCAATCTATTCACCCTGAAGCTCTGGTCGAATGGAGCAACTCAAAACCGAACTACCGAATACATCACCAAACTCCCCGGTCTCCTCCACACTAGACCTACGACATGTTCTATAGCGATAGCGCATTCACACATCCTCTTCCGGAAGGTCGGAGTTCACGAATCCTGACACTTGGTGTGCTTGTTACAATCAAGAGTCGGACCCCCGCGAATGGAGGCGATCATTTGAGTGACAGACCAATCAGACACTCACACCCACCTCAAGTTTCAGGGCCTCCCCGCCAGCGTTTCTTGTCGAAGCCTTATCTTTTCCTCTCCTCCCCTCGTTTAAATCTGCATATGTTTCCAGCATATCCCTCCGTGACCTGCTCTTCTTGACGCAGACGCTTGTTCGCTCAGCTTCCTCATTCGTCACATTTATATTGCGCGTGCGCGATCTTCCCCCTGTACAATCGTCACTCCCAGGGACAGGCCCGACCCATCCATGCCTCTTAACGGAGCGTTTGCGGGCACCATGGACATATGCGAGGCTTCCCGATATGATTTGCCCGTAGTTGCATTTCATTGTGATCTACCTACTCAAAACAGCTTGGCGTGTATATCGTCTACCACGACCTCTAGGTTAGCAATCGAACTATCATTCTCTTCATATAAAGGGTTGTAAACTGCAGCATGGTTGTCTTTCACTTGCACCATCTCCACACCTTCAATCCAAAATGCGTTCATTCTTGACGTTTCTGGTGGCCACAGCCTTTGCAGGCCTCGCTTTTGCGACCCCTGCACCGAAGCTCGACAAGCGTTCGTTCGTTGAGCGTGGAGGAGTGGTATACAATGTCTTTGAGCATGCTGCGACTGGTGCCAAGATCGAATTTGTGAACAACTCCGGCATTTGCGAGACGACACCCGGAGTCAAGCAATACTCTGGATACCTTTCAGTGGGGACCAACATGAACATGTGGTTTTGGTAAACACCTGAACTCCTTATCAAAAACAATGTCTAACAATTTAGGTTCTTTGAAGCCCGTCAAAACCCATCCACCGCTCCCCTCGCGGCATGGTTCAACGGCGGTACGCCAAATTCTCTTGCCCTCATCATCACGAATCTGACCCCTTGCAGGTCCAGGATGCTCCTCCATGATCGGTCTGTTCCAGGAAAACGGACCCTGCAAATTCAAAGTTGGAGCCTCCAACACCGTCCCCATCAACAATACCTACAGCTTCAACAACTACGCCAATATGATCTACATCGACCAGCCCATCGGTGTCGGCTTCTCCTACGGCACCAACCCCGTAACCTCAACAGTAACCGCAGCTCCCTACGTCTGGAAGCTCATCCAAGCCTTTTACGCCTCCTTCCCTGACTACAAATCGCGGGACTTTGGCATCTTCACGGAATCGTATGGCGGCCACTACGGCCCCGAGTTTGCTACTTACATACAGTCGCAGAACAAAGCTAAAGCGGGCGAAAACATTAATCTAGTAGCCCTCGGCATCAACAATGGTTGGTTCGACGCAGGCATCCAGGAACCAGCCTACATCGAATACTCCTACAACAACACCTACCGCTTGCTCATCACAAAATCGCAATACAATTCCTACCTCTCCACTTTCAACTCCAAATGTCTCCCCAAAATCCAAGCTTGCACGAGCTCTGGGACGAATTCGGCTTGCACGGCCGCAGATACGGCGTGTTACAATGCAATCGAAGGACCGTTGGCGAATATAGCAGACTTTAACGTGTATGATGTTAGAGCGAGGAGCAATGATCCAGAGCCGCCGCAGAATTATGTGACATATTTGACGAATGCAGCGGTGGTGAAAGCGATTGGGGCGCAGAGCACGTATCAGGAGTGTCCGAATGCGCCGTATAATAAGTTTGCTGCTACGGGGGATAGTAAGTTTATGTTCCTAGAGGCTGGAGGGTAGAGTGGGGGACATGGACTATTCACTGATTGTTGGCAGATCCGAGGTCGTTTATGAATCAGCTAAGCGCTGTGGTGGCCAGCGGAGTTACCACACTGATTTGGGCCGGGGATGCTGAGTACGTCCACTCCATTCATCCATAATTTCCCCACCATTTCTTTATCTCGATGCTGACACCCCAAAGTTGGATCTGCAACTGGGTCGGCGTCGCCGACGTCGCCGACGCCATCTCGTATCCCGGTCAAGCAGCCTTCACAGCGAAAGCACTGGCTCCGTACAAAGTCAATGGCGTAGAAGGTGGGACGTTTAAGACACAGGGGAATTTGTCGTTCTTGAAGGTTTATGAGGCAGGGCATGAGGTTATGTATTATCGTAAGTTGAATGGTGATGATGGGTGGGAGAGAAGAGGGAGAAGTGCTAACGGGGAAATAGAACCGGCGTTGTCGTTGCAGGTTTTTGTGCAGACGATGAAGAAGGGGGTAATTGCTTCGACATAGAACCCTTCGGGCTACGGTGGTCCCACTCGAGTCCATGGATGATTATGATGCAATGAAGGGGGGCAGATCAATATCACAGGCCAAATAGACATAAACTCATCATCAAGATTCAAGTTCTTCCATTTGGGTGATGATATTCAAATTGCCACTAGTAGGCTAAAGCCTCCCCGTATATACCCAGTCGTTATACCTTCAAGCACCACTCCGCCTTCTTTTTGGCATGTCATGTACCGTTTTCCCTCTCAGATGTCTCGCCTTCCCCAGGCTAGTTTCACTCTCCCTCTTTAGTTGGCCGTCATGAGCCCAACCACCCTCTTTAGCTCCCATGAGAACACACTAAACAGACCGCCGGCGTATTGTCCTTCCACAGTCACAACCACATCTTTTCCCATAGTGCACAAGAAACAGTAAATATTGTCCCGGCGGCCATATATCAGGTTGATCTGGTGCAACTTGTCGTCCGTGAACGCGTCGAAGCCATATTTGGACTTGAGGATAAAGCTGAGGTTGTCTTCGTACGTCGGTGAGCGCGGGCCTGTACTGTATTTGGGCGGGGCGGTGTTTTGCATTGGATAACTTACTGGCGACTTGGATCTTTTCGTGTCCCGCTATGCTGTCGTCGCCGAAGATTGGAAGGAGAGCCAGGATTCGGGTGTGTACAGGATCTGCCATGGTGGGTGAGTGAGGGCTTGAGAGTGGCAGTAAAGGTGATGTGTAGGTAATGGATGGGCGGAGAGTCTGGAGAGTGTGGGGGGGTTCGTCAAGGCTTCCACGAACATCAAAACCTGATCAGAACTCAACAAAGTTCTGCACCTGGCTGCACACACCAAATCAGCTTCGACTGCCCTGATTCCTCCTGGAGATTGCTCAGATTTGTATGCGCAACAATACTGCAAGGTGCAGCCCTTTAGCAAGCCTTGGTCGTTGATGCGCAGTAGTGGATATACAGGGTCATCAGATTGTTAATGTTTGGATTTGTGATAGAGTATACGGGTGCATCGATCAGGTCGTGATTAAATATACGCAGAACCGTCCAAAAAGCCAGCACACAGAAACATTGGTCGCTTTATCCCAAGGGCAATCAGGGGTCCGTCATGTAAGAGGCTATATACTCTGTGCATGGGGGTAAAGAGTGTATATTGATCGTGGTGAGGAGCAGGTTAGGCCTGCTTGCCTCGCTGAGTATCTAGAGGCCGTGGCCAGTGCGCGACTATACCCGATCAAGCCGAGCCAGTGAATGACTCTAAGCCTGGGCAGTCGCGTACGCACGTGATTCTATATACAAAGGTGGATTGAGCTCAATCCCACCGACACGTCAAAACAGCAATATCTAGGACCGGCAGAAAACTAAACGGGCTTTCAGAAATCCAATGTCCTACATTTTTGTCTGGAGCATTATGCCGCCGAAAGCTTCGCTTGAGCGGAAAATATAGGTACAAACTCCAGCGTTCACATCATGGGGCTGGAGAGGGGAATGAAGAACAAAACGAAGATTGTCTTTGAGGTACAAGTGAGTGAGATTAGAAGAGAGAGCGAAAAGTGAGGCGGTGAAAAGAAATCGATTGAAGAGTCTAAATCTTATATAAATCAACAATGTCCTAAAGTATTTCCCTAGCAGTGGAGCGTTTGACAAACAAAAACTAGTCAGTCGCCAACTGCTGTCAAGGTAATTGAGGTTTCTCGATACTGCCGTTCAAACCGTGACACAGCTGAACTATACCGAAATAATATTTCATATCACTGATCCTTATCTAGATTGCCCCCTGTAGAATGCTTCCTCGAGTTGCACTCCTTAAAAGGATGCTTCAAATCCTCAGCTTTCAGGGGCCAACCTTGCGGGGCGTTGAACCGCCAGTCAATATCGTTCTTCTCGTGGCACCTGCTGTGAATAGAACAGTAATCCTCAAAGCCCTCTGACGCATAGAGTTTGGTTCTGATCAGAAAGTCCTGGCTCTCGTCCAAATGCTGTTGCCTTCTATGCTCCCAAGAGAAAGAACCACAGATACAAGGGAAGTTTTTGCCATCTTTGCCACCTGAACTCACGCCGCCGGGATTGCGACATATGGGGATTTTGAAGGCTCCAGGGAGATTGCCTAGGTTTTCCATGTGAGGATACCTGTTGGATTCTAGGATGATGGATTAATCGATATGTCCAAGGGTATCCCACAGATTGTTCTCTTTGACGAAGAGTGACGAGCGAACAATATTCTCAGGGGTGATATCGGAATAGCCTTTTAGTTTTTCGATAATCTCTCGAAGTCCCATTGGTATCGTAACATCAAGGTGATTGATTTTCCCGCTGTCATTCTCTTAGCTATAGTTGATATTGTATATCCAATATACTCAGCCAGGTCTCTCTGGAAGGCAAACTCGGTTTCGAGGTGCTCCGTGGCTGTCCTGCTCACATGATTCGCCGGGGTTTGTATCAGCATCGACTACACAAATCCTGTCAGTTACCCTGTGCGCGGTTAGCTTCTCTCAGACAATACTTCGGCCTTGAACAGAGGCTTCGGGATAACATAAGTCGTGAGTGTGCTCACGTACCAAAGTTCATTCACTGACACAGCCCAATAATATCCCTTCATCACAAACAGAAGACGATTGTCCCATCCCCACCCAGGCTCGATGGATTCCCCGGATATGGAAATTTGCTTGAGGTCAAGGCCGCTGTCGGTCGCATGTCCCAGAGGTTGATTTCGCTCAGTCCTTACCAAGGACGAATGAGATAGGACGTATCTAGGTACTTGAATGCAACTGGATGATGGAAACATTTTGGGAAGATATTCACGATCACTGTGATTACAAACACGGGTGTCACTTCCCCGAATCGATGCGTTCCAATCAATTTGACGCGCACATTCACTGCTTCATCTTCAGATTTTAATGCACGGGAAGACAAGCACGGTGAAATAGAGGTTATTGCTTGGCCATGTTCTGATCTTCTTCTAAGAAAGCAGACGAGCAATTATGCCTCTTGCAACTAAAACAGCAGACCACATGACATGCGTGCGGTCAATTTTTTGGAACACCCCAAGAGCTTTTACGATACATGGTCTGGTGAACAAAAGAGCAAGCAAAGTCCGAGTGCGTAATCTCCAGATTATATATACGCAGAGGCCATGAAGATCGAACGGGATATGATGACCCACATTTTCGCCTTCCACCACTCGAGAGCTCAGCTATCCTTACTCCCATCGGGACATGCATACGATGCCAGTTTTTATCTCCAATACACAGTGCCGTGACCGAATTTCCACAGTCGCAATCTCTAGGCCATGGAGTTGTTCCTTGTGAACTTTAGTTAGGCATTTGGGTATTTTAGTTGAAAAGGTCTGGCTCAAACATCGGGCAGTTTTGTAGCGGTTTTCATTGTTTTTAGTAGTGCGCATGAAAGCATTGATTGTGGGGAACCGAAGGAGGAGGATGAAGTGAGCCGTAGAGCCTTATATAGCCAGGAATTGGGAGAGAGATGGAGGGAGGATGGATGGTGCGGACCATCACCCTCATTCCGATTATTACTACCACGATCGGTTCACCATCCCTCAAGCATTGCTTCATACCCCCATACTGGTATGGTTTACACTTTAAAATCTTCAACCCACGACCAACCCTTTTGGTCTACATAAACTCTTCAATCCGCCTTTTAGGGTCCTCAATCAATTTTAACTGGGCCGCACGTAAATCAGGTAACCCCAATCCCGAACCCACAATCTTCTCCTCAATAATATTTTACACTTACAACTCCCTTTCCACAAGGCTCCACATATCGAGCTTACCCGCGTCTTTTTACTCTCCCAAACAACATGTTATCCACCTCTCACACTCCCAATCCCAACCCCATGGTCTTCTCTTCACTGCCATTTTACACCTACCACCCCCCCGCCCCCAAGACTGCACATCAGTATGTGGCGGAATCTTTTTAGTCCACCCAGATAAAGTTTCAGTGCGCCCTCGCGATCCGGATCTCCGTGGACATGTACGCCTCCACCTCGGGGTTTAAACCTTGATTTTGGGTTTCGCTAGATTCTCCACATGTGCCTTTGTGGCTGCTTGTGTTAGTGGGCAAAGGGAGGGGAGAGTGTGTGGGTTGGTTGGCTGGGAGTGGGAAGTGGGGTTATGTACCTATTTGTGTCTGTGTATACTAGTATCGGTAGTTAAAGGCGCTATAGTAAATGGGGTTAGTGGAGGACAGAGGATGTGGGTACATTAGGATGGATTTGGTCTGCGGTGATGATGTTCAGCATTGAGGGCGGTGTATTGGTGCCATGTGGGCTGGTAGGCTGGCTGAGGCGGAGAGGGTGATTGGACGGAACCACTGGGTGGAATTGTTCTGGGTATCAGTGTGTCATTACTGAGTAGAAATTTGGACTTCATCTTCCCTGACTTGTTTCTAGTGCTCATGGTGATGCTCGTGGCTATGCCCATGACCATGCCCATGCTCGTGTTCGTGGTCATGCCCATGCCCATGATGCTCATGTCCGTGATCATGTTCGTGACCATGCTCGTGCTCATGTTCCTCATCATCGTCATGAACATGATCCCCTTCCAAATACTCCTCCTCAAACTCGCCTTCCGGCCAAATCCCCCAACTCCCATGCCCCTTCACATCCGCCACAAAATCCCTCAACCTCCTCGCCTCCCAGCTCTCCCTCCCCGCCAGCACCTCCCACCCCTTCTTCGCCTTCTCCCCCCACTCCCTCGCCCTTGCCTCCTGCCCAAACACACTCCACACATACGCCAACACCTCTTCAAATTGCGGTTTCTCGCTCGTCAGATTCTCCTTATCGAGTAATTCGAGGAGCGGAGGAAGGTATGCGAGCATTTGTGGCGTTTTGTCGAAGCGCGTGGGGAGCTTGCCCTTGATTCCCTGTATATCTTCTAACCGTTCATCCGAAGCTGCGCGCTCAGCAGCACTCCGACTACACAACTCGCACGTACATTCAAATGCCCAGTTCTCTTTAATCGCCTCTCTCCGCTGCTCATACGGTAGCAGTGAGAACCCATAATTGTGCGTTAACTCCTGGCCCTGGGGTATATCCACCAAGACGAATTCCTCAAATTGTAGCGTTTGGTCGTTGAATCGGTAAAACGCGTTCGGTCGACATGCGTGGTTGATACGTGCAGATTCGGGGATCAGGCCGAGGTGGCCCACGGCGACGATTTCGGTGCCCATGGCGTTTGTCTTTAGGATATCGGTGATGGGGTCGCCGCCGTGGCTTCTTGCGAGATCGAGTACGAGATTTTGGGATGTCGAGGGGAGTTGCGAAACCGCTTGGTCGAGCAATTTGGCGCGTTGTTTGGCCTCTAGATCCTGCAGCGCGGACCGGGCGACGAAGAGGATGGGAGACGTCCGCATTATGATGTCGCCGGCTGCTAAGTCCTGTTTCGCGAAGACGCCCTTGCCTTTGTCTTGCGTATCTTTGACTTCGTAGAGATGCTTGAGGTCTTCTTCCCGGTCCGGCAAGGGATTCCCATCCTCATCCTCGTCCGCAAAATCTACCATCATCAACCCAGCAGCCACCTCCGGCGTCGTGACAAGACTAACCCCCCTGCCCCCCATCACCTCCCCGTTGGTGTACACGCAATACGTCCATTTGCGCAGTTCCTCCTCTTCATCGAAATCACTGTCGGTGTCGGCACTGATACCAGATACACACATCGGCTCCCATGTCCACGGCAAACTCGTCGTTGTCGCGCCGTCGCGATTGACTTTGCACCACTGGCTCTGATCGTTGTCGAGTGTCAGGACGTTGGAAGTGGCCAAGCTGCTTCCGCGGGCTAACAACTCTGCCTGCAACTCCAGATCCGCCTCTGAAGTGGCGACAGTGCCATGGAGTTCGAGATAGGATAGGAAAAGTAGACCGGCGAAGACTCTCCCTACCGCCCTTCTCACACCGGAAAGGGAGCGCATTGGTCTGAGGGGAGTGCGAGACGAAGCACACTCATAAGACTCAGACGAGAGCGTCGAGAATTATCGCAACATTGCAGCATCGGGGAGTCCCTTCATTCAACTACCTCCCCCGACGATGGAAAGCCACGTTGCATATACCTCCATCTCGCTACGTTTCGCCGCATAGCGTGGACGTCGACTGACCAGTTCCAGGATAAATAGTGCAAGGCCCTTGGGGTAAAGTACCCCATCATCTGCATATATTGCGGGACAGATGGCAGATGGCAGCAGGGGTATTGGAGATATGGGCCTAGGCAGATTGAAGAATGACGTTGGATGCGATACCAGGGTAAATGTCCGGACGTTTATATCCCCTGTTGGGATTTATCATGTCCAAAAATCGAGTCAAAGCTTGGCGCTTACATCGATACCGAGGTTCACCCCGAAGCGCCCGCCACGGCGAAGCGCCCGATTCGCGATACAACACCAAAACCTCAACAACGTGTAACTCTATCAATATGAACTCAATTGAGGCTGCGCTTGCAGCTATCAAATCGCTAGAATCTAGAGAAAAACTTGTGTACGCGCAAATTGCAAGAAAGTATAGTGTTAAGCCTACAACGCTCACCTGCAGGCACAAAGGTGTATTAACCTTGCTCAATATCCACTTCCAAAATTAGCAGGCTCTCTACCCACAACAAGAGCAGGAGCTCCTACTCTATATTAAACAACTTACTAGCTAAGGCCTTCCACCTATATAAGCTATAATTAGAAATTTTGCCTTATAGATTATAAGGAGGGAGCTTAGAGTTAACTAGGTTAATTACTTTATCTAGTAATATCCTAATAAGCTTATCTTAAAATAGATAATAGGGATTAATAATAGCTGCTATAAGGCTGATTTATAGAGTAAGTATAGCCTATACTTTAACCTCCTATCTAAGAAGATTAATTAATATTATATTAAGGTATATTATATCTATAATATAGATAAGAAGGGCTTTATACTTAGTATTATAGGTTACTTAAAGAGGATCTTTAGTAGGGCCTTATATAAGGATAGGAAGAGGAGGAGTACTATCTAAGATAGCTTATAAGAGTAGATAATACTACTAGCCTATATCTATACTAATAGATCTTACCTTAAGCCTACTCTTATCTATTAATTAGCCTTAGGATTAATATAGGACTTATAGCTATAGGCCCTTAATTATAATACTTATTAGGTTTAGATCTCCTTATTACCTTCTAGCTAGATAAATAATAATATTAGTCTTACCTAGCTTAAATAAGTATTTAATTATAATATAAAGATAAAAGCTTAATCCTCCTATTAATTACTAATCCTTAATAGGTATAGATCTTACCTTATAATAGATTTTATTACTTATTATAATTAGAATAAGATCCTACTTATAGTATATCCTCCTTACTTAACCTATATACTATAGCCTCTTAATATCTCTCTATTTAAGCCTCTCTTAACTATATACTTAAATAAGATATTAGCCTTTATAGAGAGGAGCTAGGGCCTTAGCTTAATAAGTAAGAGGGATTTCTTCCCCCTATTCTACTAAGCCTAGTAGGCCTCCTTTAAGGAAATAATAATTCTAAAGGCCTTTAAAGCTATAGGCCTCTTACTATTTAATCCTAAGGTTATACTATAGAGATTTAATACTAGCTTAAGCTCCTTAAGTAATAGTAAGTCCTTAGTATTAAGTACCTTAAACTAGAGAAAGACTAAGGGCCTACTTTACTAGGTAGTTAAGGATTAAGGTAATAAATAAGCTTAAAAGCTTAGCTAGGCCTTCTACTAAATCTTAACTTAAAAGATACTCCTTAAGTATAAGGTTAAGGGCCTATATAAGGCTCTAATTAATAAGAGAATATATAGGAAGTAAGGTAAGCCTCTCCTACTTAAGGAGGCTAAGGAGTATTAGGGTAGAGCTATATTCTAGTCTCTAAGGAAGGTTAAGGAGGTATATAATTACTAGTAGCTCTAGGAGTATTAGGAGGAGTAAGTATAATACTAAAAGGCTAAGATAAGTAGGCTTTATAAGGAGGTAAGGTAGATAAAGGTAAGGGAGAAGGATATAAGGTATTAGGTAAAGGCTATAGCTAGGCTAGTAAGGTAGAAAGAGAAGGCTAATTAAGTTATAGAATAGGCCTTATAATAGGCAGCTTGTAAGACTATAAAATAACTTTAATAAGCTCTTAAAATATCCTAAAAGGGTAAGAAGTATAGCCTTAAGGCTCCTACTAATAATACTCTAAAAAAGAGTAATATTATAAGGCCTATAGTAAGTAGAGAGCCTTAAGGTACTACTATAGGTATACTAGCTCTTAGGTTATAATATAGCTATAATATTACTCCTTCTACCTAATATTAATAGCTTGATATATTAATTAAAGCCTCTAGATACTACTACTAAAAAATCTGATAATAATATCTATTATATAAGGCTCTACAGCTTTAAGTTATAGGATTACTTTAGTATTTAAATTAGGTGCTTTACTATAGTAGGCGCTTTAGGGTAAACTTTAGTAACTTCCTAGCCCCCTTACAAATTTGTTAGCAAGAGTAGAATTAATAGATAATTAAATAATTAATATTAATTAACCTAAAGCTCTTGTTTATATATAAGATTATATCTTAATTAATTTTTAGTATTTTTATTAAGCCCTTTATAGGTAGTTCTTTATAATACTACTATAAGCTTAGCTAGTTATTATAGGTATACCTTCTTAGGGTACCCCTACTAACTTAATATACTTATCTATATAAGCTAGGGCACTAAAATCTACTCTAAAAAAGGTAGTAGTAATAAAGGTAACTTAGTGTAAGTTTATAAGATAGAGGAGGATACTTACTAATATATTACTAGTAGTACCTATAGCTAAGAAGCCTCCTATAAAGAAGCCTTCTATAAAGAAGCCTATAATAAAGGTACTAGTAACTAAACCTAATACTAGTATTATTATCCTACCTCTCTTAGATAATAGAGATGTTGAGGCTGAAGAGATCTAGGCTTAAGCTCCTATAATAATTACTACTATGCCTATACCTACTCTTATTACTATCTAAAGTTTACCTCTATTACTATTAGTTTACCTACTTTAGATTACCTACCTACTCTAAGTTAATAAGAAGTCTATACCTAGTAACTTAGTAATATCTAATAACCTAAGCTATACTATAGATAATATAGAGAAGGCAATTATAGGGCTAATTAGTAGTACTAGATCTAGTATTAATAGGTGTTACTATAAGATTTAATTAAGGGCTATATTTTATTAGCTACTATATAAGAAGCTTTAACTAGTTATTCTTATAGATTTTAATCTTACAGAGTTCTATTAGTTAATAGGCCTTATTAATATAGATATCTCTATAGCTTATTAGCCTATAAGTAATATAGAACTATATATAGAGGTTAGTATAGATTATAATATAGTAAAGAAGGTCTTCTATACTCTAAATAATTAGGCATTTAATAACCTATCCTCTAACCTACTAGATATACTATCTCTATCCTATTATAAAAACTACCTCTATAAAAGAAATATAGCCCTTATTTATAAGAATAATCTCTAGGTCTAGATTAAGAAGACTATAATAGCTGTAGAATATAAGGATTAGATCTACTAGAGATAGGTATATAACGTTCTAGAGTATAGTAACTATAGCTTCTAGTACTAGGTACTACTAATAGGTATAGGATCTTATTACAAGCTTAAACCTGTTATTATAGAGAGATAGGCTAATATAATCCTTATAGGGATAAATAGCACAAGTATCTATATATAAATCACTTAGGGGTAATACTTACCTTTATATAGCCTTATATAATAAGATTATATAATACCTATATAAAGGCTTAGCAGGAGGTTATACTCTAGAACCTCCTAGCCTTCTATCCTAAGCTAGACATGAATAATAGAACTAGCTAATTGCACCCCTAACTCTAACCTATATATATATATATAGAACACTTCTTATACCTCTATACCTCTAAACTAGAACGTATAGTTATATATTAAAGTCTATTTAATACTAATTAGTAGCTAATTAGCTTCAACTATAAATTAGTAAGAGTGAAGATAGAGTTGCACCTTAGAGAAACTAATCCTCTACTAAGGTCTCTATTTTGTTACTAATCCTATTTACAGCTATAGGATAGAGAGATCAACTTTTATATAAAAGAAGATAGTATAGTATATACCTAGAAAACCCTGCTATATAATTCAGCTAATAGTAAAATAATAATAATATAAATGCTACAATAGCTTAAGTAAACTAACTAGCTAATACTATACTATCTAAGAACGACTAATCTATATACTCCCTAATCCTAGATAATAATATAATAGATTTATACAAGGAAGAAGCACAATTCCTATATTTATATAATAATCTAGTAGAGGAAACTAATATAAGAATATCTACCCTTAGAGGTACTATCCGCCTCTAATACTAGAATAACTAGATTGATATAGCAAAGGACCTATTAACTATATAACTAAATTCATACATAGCCTATATCCTTACTAACCTCTACTATATAAGAGGAATAGCTAATTAATACCTAGATAACTTTACCTACTACTTCTGTATATAGGAGGTAGAATATTTTAGAAGAATAACGTATATAATGTAATAGGAGCTAAAGGATATAATAAATAATAAAGGGCTATATAGGATTATTAGAATAAACAACAAGGTAGCTATAGAGCTGAAGAGTCTTATATAAGGAGATATAGTAGCTACTATACCCCCTCCTATATAGATAATACTACCTATTACCTAATAACTAAGTATACTACTAATAGCTCTATCGCCTAAAGAGCTACTACCTAAATGGAAGGGAAAGGGAATATAGAATAAAATACTATACAACCTACCCTATAGACTAAACCTAATACTAGGAGGACCTTTATATAAATAACTAGCCTACCTACTATACTAATTAAGGTAACTAT
This sequence comes from Amniculicola lignicola CBS 123094, assembly GCA_010015725.1. Classification (NCBI taxonomy): domain Eukaryota; kingdom Fungi; phylum Ascomycota; class Dothideomycetes; order Pleosporales; family Amniculicolaceae; genus Amniculicola; species Amniculicola lignicola. The sequence goes on along the minus strand of ML977663.1, from coordinate 46 downwards.
TACTATATTACTAGCCTTAACTAACCTTGCCTAAACTAATTATAAA